>JBBPDB010073193.1:0-10105 GCA_037974465.1 Brachypetersius altus | reverse complement strand
AAACACAAACAGGTGGGACCAGGAACACGCAGGGAAAAACAGAACAGGATGTCAAAATAAAAGACCAAAACACTAACAAAACAGGAGCAAAACCAACAGAAAAGCAGTGGCCCTAACGGCCACTGACCGTACCGTGACTGTTTCATTGATCCTGAAGAACCCTGATGAACAGGAACGGGTGTATCTACATTGGGATTGGAGTTGAACTGTTGCCCTAAAAAGCAGAAAGACAAAGGTTTTTGAAGCAGCATTCCTCTTGGTTTCACTTTTAACACGAAATTCCCTCACAAATCAGTCACACTGAAAACAATGAATTAATTTAAATGACCGGCGTCCTCCCTTTCTTTTCCTATTCATCAAAAATTGCTTTTCTAATTCACCTCTTTTCCCAGCTTTTCCTAAAGCTCTCACGGGTGGAGCAGTGTTTTCCTGGGCCACACTCCAGGCACTTGTCCTGGAAACCTGATCCCTATCAGCAGCTATCTCTAGCAGACCACCCTAAAGAAGCTGGAGGAAGACAAGAATGCTCTGTAATGCTGAAAGGAGGATTCTTCCATACAAGTTAATAGGAAGGGAGATGTTTGGTAACTGTAGGTAATTCTCAGGCAGGAGTGAACTGACAGTGGACACATAGCTGTACTAAAGCTGATGGTGTGAGAGCTTGTTATGGCGGGTTCTAGAGTGGGTTGGGGGGTAGGGAAAAAGAATAGATGGACAAATAAGAAAGGGCATGTTATGCACGGGGGCAATTTTGATCTTGTATCAGTTGGAGATGCTCTGTGTGTGTGTATGTGTGTTCATCAAGGCACATAGGCTCAAAGATACAGCAATTCCTATTTTCCACATCAGTGAATTACCGTAACCACAGCAGTCCACTGTGACATCTGTAGGCAATGAAGAACACGCCACAGTCATCTTTGGCCAGTAGTCCAAGAGAGCATAACTGGCCTTGTTCTCCCTGGATCAGTAGCAGAGCCCTCCAGAGCCATGCATGGTGCTCCACAAGTCTTTAAAGAAGCAACGGCTAGTCTTCAACCACCCACCTTAGTTTTTTTAATCAGTTTGACAGATTCATTCAAAAGAATGATGAACCAGACATGCCTCAAACTGTGTTCAGTTAGGAGATCTCTGTTTAGGGGGTTTCTGACACTGCGTGGGACACTGATTTGGTCCACTCTCATACATTTTTAAGACATTGCTGTAGATTGCACTATTGCGTACTTGTTGTTGAATTGGCTTTATTTGGGCCTCTAGCTTTTAATGATCCCTTTTGCATTTCCATTTCACAGATATGTAAAAAGCTGGCGCACTCCTCCGCAGCCAAATGAACCCAGGCTGGGGACTCCATTAGGCAGAAATAGATACAAACATGCTGTATAACAAATATATACAGCAAAGCTTAATTTCCCCCTAGTGTTAAACTTAAAGCTTTCATGACACTGAAGTGGAAGCTTTAATGGAGTCTCCAACAGTGCTGGTCATGTTGTGGTAACATGTTGCGGTAACATACTGGTGAATAGTCTGGATTCCAGTTTTATATAATCTTTTTTATATTATCTCATTTTTCTCCAAAATGTCGGCGCCCGTGCAGGCTGCGGCTTACAGAGCTCCTGAGACCGCGGTGTTTAATGTTTACTTGTGTACGTCTTTTTCCGCTAAAATAAGCACAGAAGAAAAGTTAAGTGACACAGACGTATGTTTTGGAGCGACGAATCTTACTCAGTTTTCAGAAATACTGCGCAAAACTCTCCAGTGAGCTGACCGAGACACTTTGCAGCCTTTGTTTACTTCGGATGGAAAAGCGGACCTGGCCAAAACGCTAGCGCCGCGGTCGGAAGCAGAAGCGAGGCAAGCACAGCGGCTTTAGGTAACGCCACCAGACCAGCGTTGCCGTCCGTTCTACTCGCGAACGTCCGATCGCTGCATAACAAGCTGGATTACATCAAGCTGCAGTGAGCGAACCAGTAGGAAATGAGGGACTGTTGTGTTTTTATTTTCACTGAGACGTGACTGCAAGACAACATTGCCGACTCGGCTATCCAGCTTGACGGACTGACCAGCTTCTGAGCAGACAGAGACGCCTCTTTGTCCAGTAAGACTCGTGGTGGGGGACTGTGTGTGTATATTAACAGAGAATGGTGTGCAAACATGCGACACTGTTCACCACTGATCGAAGTTTTATCTGTGAAATGTCGACCTTTTTACCTGCCGAGAGAGTACAGCTGCGTAATGGTGATCGGCATGTACCTCCCGCCAAAATGCACCCTGATGCATTTTTCATAGTTGCTGGGGACTTCAACCATGCCAACCCGAAGTCAGTTCTCCCAAAGTTCTTCCAGCATGTAAATTTTGCTACCAAAGGGAGAAACTGCTTGGACATTGTCTACACCAACAGGCCTACAGGGCCTTTCCCCATCCCCACCTAGGCTACTCGGACCATATCAGTGTGTTTATGGTCCCTGCGTACAAGTCCCCAGCCTGCAAGAACATCAGAGTGTGGCCAACTAGAGCTGTTTCGGCTCTCCGAGACAGCTTTGACTCGACTGACTGGGATGTTTTTAGGGGGGGCTGCAATGAATGGTGACTCGATCAACCTGGAGGAGTACGTAGACTCTGTGGCTAGTTACATCTCCAAGTGCATAGAGGATGTTACTGTCTCCACGGAGTCTAGAATGGCTGTCTTACTGGTGCAGAGACAACAACTTATCTCATAACGTTATCTCTTAAGACAAAAGAGATCATTGTGGCAGGACACTCAGCATCAACGGATCAGCTGTGGAGATCGTAAGGAGTACCAGATTCCTTGGTGTGCAACTGAGGAACCACCTCCATAACCGAGCCCAGCAGAGACTACACTTCCTGTGACGGCTGAAAAGAGCGAGCCTTCCCCCTCTTATCCTCACCACATTCTACAGAGGCACCATTGAACGTGTTCTGACTAGCTGCATCACTACCTGGTACAGCAACTGCAATACATTCGACTCCAAGCACTTGCAGAGGATAGTAAAGACAGCAGAGAACATTATTGGGGTGCCTCTCCTCGCAATCCAGGACACATTTCACAAGCGGAGTGTTCGCGGGGCCTGCAACATTGTGCAGGACCCCTCTCACCCCTCACACAGACTTTTCTCCCTTCTGTCATCCAGGAGGAGATTCTACAGCATTAGAGCCAGGTCTACCAGATCTGCCAGGTCTGCGGGACAGTTTTTATCCCCAGGCTGTCAGGCTTCTTAACAGCATGCTGCCCCCAAGAATCTTCACTAATTCTACCCCTCCTCAACCCCAATGGCCTGTTCACCTTAATACACACATACACAGCCACTTGCACACTGAAAAATACATACATACCCCTGGTATTTGCGCACTGTCACTTTTTATGACTCGTTCCGTCATATTTTCTTAAACTGTGGAACATGCTGCTACTCAAATACGTTCTGTCAATCTCAGATCCAAATGAAGATCTCCGTCTTTCCGTATATGTATTGTTTACCCATTGTTTTGTCTTGAACAATGTTTTTGTCTTGTCTGTCTATTTTATTTCTAAATCTTATTTCTTCTATTGCACTAAGTATTTGTATGTACACTGCAGATCCAGAGCTCTCGCCATTTCGTTTCCCTGTATACTTGTATACAGTGAAATGACAATAAAGTACACTTGGACTTTGACATAAACGTTTTAAATGTTTTCAAATGTTCAACTTAAAATATATCTTTTCTGAATTACCAGCCAGCAAGGTCTCGGCATGTGTGGATATTCTTCAATGCTATTGGAAAAGCATCCCGGACGGCTGCTTCCTCATGAACCTGCTTAAGAGAATCTCAAATGGAAGCTTGCTTTGACATTTTCTTTGCTCACTGCATAATTTCATAAGTGTTATTTCATAGTTCAGTGACAAATCGCCATGCCTGCTTGAACTGTAAATAAGGAGCAGCATCTTTCAGAAGCAGCTCAATGATTTTGCAAGCATTGTAGCACTATATTTATTTCATACCTATGAGTTGGTAAAATAAGAGGGTTTTGAAAAAACAAAAAAAAACTTTTGACTGCTATTGTACTCCAAATGTTGGAATTCCAGTGGGATAGGCCATGTGAGCTAAACTATTGCAGTGACAACCAAACTGCTTTTATTCACTGAAGTCACTGAAGGAGGTTCCAGTCTTCTCCCCTTTTTCACCTCCGCATTGATCTCATCACCATGTTCCCCAGCCAAACACAGCATGAGAGGGGCTTGTGGTTATTTATAAAGCCAGTACAGACATAGCAAGTAGGCGGATTAGCAGGAGAAAAGACAAGGATCTTCGTGTTTTGCCGTCTCCCAAGTCCCTACTCAGAGAAAGAGACCTAATGAATATTTTGCAAACATGGCTAGGAGTGATGAACCAAACCATGGTCAGATTGAGCCAATTAGCTTAGGCCTGGTGTACTTAATGGCTCAGTGGACCGGTTGTCTGCTCCATCTCAAACACACTCCATCACCCCCCATAAGGAGTCCCCAAGAGCTGTGAGCAAATCCTGTGCCCACTAAACCACCTTATGAAAGTCCCTACAGCTGAGGCGTGTGTGTATATGTGTGTGTGTACCAAAGAAAAGTTGCAGCAGGGGTTTCTTGTGTTTCTGTGGATCCTCTCTGATCTTAGCCACCGCAGCCACAGACTTTTCTCACTTCTGCCATCAGGCCGGCGGTGCAGGAGACCTGCAGCATTATTGCACTATTTTGCACCCCACATCCTATAAATGTTTTCTATTTCTTGTAGTACTTTTTAATCTCTGTTTACTCATCTATGTGTGAAGTTGGGGGGAAAACGTTCATGATGGGTTTTGATGCTACATTGTTATCTGTGTATGATAAAACAAATGTATAATTGATAGCTGGCATTAATTACAACGTGGGTATAAGTACTGATCTAAGGCATAGTTTTTTTCACAAATAAGGTCAGGATGGATTAAGAAAAGGGGCTTTTCTAAGATCCGCCATCTGAGCTGCTTTCTAAGAGTCAGACCTCGACTCCAGCTCATATATCAGGACCTAGCAGTTATCCTGAAAGGAGAACAGCTATTTCACACCGAGTGTACACTTGTACGTGTGAGGGCACATGTATGAGGGTGAGTGCAGTTTTAGAACAAAGGCAAAGCAGCTTTAACGTGTGAAGTCATTCAGAGGAAAAATATCGTATCTGCATGGCTCTGAGAATGGATTTGAAGGTGGTGTGACCGATTAGTTTCTGTACAGCATGTAGAGTGTAGAGTCTGGGCTTTGATGTGCCTATTTGATCCTTGGCGTTTTGCTGATGAGGAATGTTGTAACTACACACACACACACACACACACACACACACACACACACACACACACCTGCGGGAACGTGTCAGTCCCTGCTCCTGAATGAGCTCAGCTCTTTTGTGCGGGTGAGTGTCTGCACTAAAAGCACTGATGCTTCTAATGATAACAGTGCTGCCCACAGTTTTGCCTTGGGAACCTCAAAACCGGCAAGATCTTACACTTTTACATCATTCAAGATTCTTTATTTGTCATATGCATAGTCATACGGGTCCAACATGCAGTGAAATGTATCCTGAACCTCCTTCTGACTCCGCAGACGCTATAAAAAATAAGTACATTTTAAATAGAACATCAAATTTTCTGAGAAACTAAATAAAATAAGGAGATAAGTACAAGTATGTAGATATACGTCTAAATGTAAGTACAATTTAAAAATGTGAACACAAATTTGAACATGCCTAAAACACAATAAAAGTTAAAATGGATAAAAATGGATAAAAACGTAAGCTATAAGGTAAAATTTGAGGTTTAATATGTAATTATATAGATGTAGCAGCAGTGTGTACAATGTGCAATGAAATATTAAAGTGCATTGTGCCATACTAGCACAGCAATGTAAAAAAAAAATATATATATAATATACATACTGTGATGCTTTTGCCAACTGCACTGTGTCATCATGTCCTGTAGTATTGTATCGCTGCTCTTGTGTTTTTCTTGCACACTCTTTACACTCTGTACAGTCCTGTCTTGCCAGCAGTATTCTTTGTTTTGCACCATAGTCCTGGAGAACTGTGAGGGTCCTGGAGGAACATTGTGTCGTTTCATTGTGTACAGTGTATGTGTATAGATAGACTCAGACAGACAGACAATGATTCTGCAACACTTTTAATGGTTAAATATCAGGCATCGGTCGTGTTACATGAAGACCTCGATTCATCAGAACATCCAATAAATCGCCTCGATCTGTGATTAGTGACACTGTCAGAAACTCTGTGATTGGCTAGAGGCTCATTTGCATATTTCAGCCTTTCGCGATATCAGATTTTGAAGGCTTGAAAATTTCTTCCACACTGTTTTTAAAAGGTGCATGTGAATATCATCCCTGTGTGTGTCTGCGTGTTTGTGTGTGTGTGTGTGTGAAATAAAAAGTCATATTTTTGTCTCAACTGCCTTCCATAAGCCTGTCATCTCTCTCGCTCTCTCGCGCCCTCTTTCCTCTCCCAGTGCGTGTTGTGTGTGTGTGTGTGAGTGAGTGTGAGTCTGTGTGCATATCGCCGCATTCCTGTAGGGCTCAGTATCCTGTTCCTCCTGTGTCTCCACCTCCAGCGCGAGCTTCACGCTGAGCGGCACGTACACTGAAGCTGACACACACACACACACACACACACGCCACAATCCCCACTCCCTCCAACGGGCACCCACTGTATCCCAGCACCTCCCAGATCAGCATGCTCAGGAAGTACACGGTGAATAGTGAAAAGACGACAAAGCTTTTCACAGCAACACATTATTACAGTAGTTACCATCATACAAATAATACCAGGTTCTGATTAACAGATGAATGAACCAAGAACCCTGCAGGCCTGAAAATGGTGCACAGCCCAGTTCCTCACTCTCAGAAAAGCTTTACTGAATCATTTAGAGCTAAAACTGAATACAAAGTCTGAGATTGATGAGAGAATACCCTTTATTAGAGCTGAAAGGGTGAAGAGAAGCCTTTCTCTCTGCACTTTTTATGCTTGAAACATGCCTGTTGAATGAAAATTGTTCTGATACAATCCGTTCACCCACTGCCCTATCTTTCACTCTCTATTGACTCTCTCTCTCTTTTTCATTTTCTCTGTCTTCATTTTCTATCACATTCTATTTCTCTTTCTTTGCCATTTTCGTTCTTTTCGTTTTATTTTTCTCTCATTCTATATTTCTCTATGGTCATTCTCTCTTTTGCTCAGTTTTTCTTTTCATTTTCTCTAAATCTCGGTCACACTTTTCTGCACACAATCTACATTTATTTCTCTTCTCTTTTTCGTTTCTCTCTCCTTCTCTTTCACTCTGTTTCTCTTGTTCTCTCTTTATACTCCTCTCTCTCTCTCTCTAATTGGAGGAAGTTGTGAGAAAGCAGAGTGCTGAGGGAGTTGGTCTCTAAGGAGAGTGAATTCTCCTTTAACCTTGGTGCCAGTGAAACTCTCCCTCTTTAAGAACCAACTACTGAGACCAGTCTGCCTTTGCTGTGTCTCACAGAACTGAATTACACGCCTATAAAAGAGCACATACCAACGTGTTCAGCCGGCAGTAGACTGAGAGCATGGAGTTAGTGAGTCCCTTTTCATGCTGTGCAGGAATGAGTTCTGCCTGTGTGTGTGTGTGTGTGTGTGTGTGAGCTCTAATCCTGTAGGCTTTTGAGGGGTACACAGCCAGCTCACTTCCCTGCCGTTTCACATTAACTTCACATGTATGCCCTCCCAACCAGGGCTTATTTACAAAGTTAACATTAGGATGTTTTTTTGTTGTTTTGTTTTTGTTTGTTTTTTTAATTGCTTCTACTTTGTGAGAGAACACAGTTTTGCTTCCCATTTTTTTCCTCGATGCCTCCAGCCATTTCTTAGATTTGTGAAATTCCGTCATTTGATGAATGAAGTACTAATTGAGTGAAAACAGGTTTCTGATGGAAATTACAAGTAATTCCACAACAAACACACTGATATACTGTGCATAAAAATCCCTATTTACCACATATTTTCTTTTTAATTTTACTTTATATTTACTTGTGTGTGAAAAAGTAAATACTCACCACTCATCTAAGCAGCAAATATTAATTCATAGTTACAGACTGCAGTTCAACTATATCCCTGCATCATTTGTCAGCCCCCTTTAATTCCATTTATGAATGGTCAGGACCACCATTATAACCTGGACCCCCACTGAGATCCCCGAATACCCACTGCAGGTGTACTGGGAGTCGAGGTGGACCATTAACAGGGACTAAACAAGGGCTCTGAACCAGAGACGCGAAATCAGGTAACAGATCTGCTGGTCTGCTGGTCCCTGGGCACAACTCCATTTTGATCAGCCTGTCCTCAGGAAAGCGGTCATGCATGCTTTGACTCCAATCAGCCCTCTGCCCTTCTGAGGAGTCTGTTGTTCCTGGAAATCTGGCCTTAGCCTCAACACCCCACTCCCCTCCCACATCAGACTAAAATCCTTTTAAAACCCAATTAGAGAAACAAAGGTTGACAGGCACCTCAAAGCTAAAGAAGGCAGAGGAGAGAGTAAGAGAGAATGAGAGAGAGGGAGAGAGAGAGATACATTGGGAGAAGAGGCCAAATCTCCACTGCAGCGGTCACCAACAACGTGACATGCACAGCCTTAGGAGAACAGGGTAGACAGCGCAAACCAGAGGAGTTGGGCTGATGAATAGAGAGCGGGAAAGAAAGAGAGAAAGACAGAGAAATGGATGAAGTCCAAAACTGCCATTATCAGTATTTTGTGTATCTGCACCACAGTAGCCTGTGTACAAACCAGGGATTGTCCAACAGGGGGTGCACTACTGATGCGAGTCTCTCACTGGGATTCAATATATTATGTTAGCACTAATAGCAGATTTACATAAACAGTTGGCACAATGTGACACATACTTTACTTTGTTTTGCAGTCCATGATGTACATGATGACACCTCATTGCAAAGACCTCTGAGGCTTTACATAAAGAGGCTATAAGAAAATTGTCAACATCCTGAAACCGAGCTGCAGCACCGTGGCCAAGACCATACAGCGGTTTAAAAGGACAGGCTCCACTCAGAACAGGCCTCGACATGGTCCACCAAAGTTGACCATGCACGTGCTCAGCGTCATGTCCAGAGGCTGTCTTTTGAAAATAGATGTATGAATCCTGCCAGCATTGCTGCAGAGGTTGTAGGAGGTTGGTCAGCCTGTTAGTGCTCAGACCATACGCCGCACACTGCATCAAATTGGTCTGCATGGCTGTCGTCCCAGAAGGAAGCCACTTCTAAAGATGGTGCACAGGAAAGCCTGCAAACAGTTTGCTGCAGACAAGCAGACTAAGGACATGGAATTCTGGAACCATGTCCTGTGGTCTGACGAGACCAAGAAAACCTTCAGATGGTTCAGATGGTGTCACGCGTGTGTGGCGGCAACCAGGTGAGGACAAAGACATGTGCGTCTTGCCTACAGTTAAGCATTTTGATGGGAATGTCATGGTTTGGGGCTGCATGTGTGCTGCTGGTACTGAGGAACTACAGTTCATTGGGGGAACCATGAATGCCAACATGTACTGTGACATACTGAGGCAGAGCATGATCCCCTCCCTTCAGAAACTGGGAGCAGTATTCCAACATAACGACCCCAAACACACCATCAAGATGACCACTGCCTTGCTAAAGAAACTGAGGGTAAAGGTGCTGGACTGGCCAAGCATGTCTCCAGACTTAAACCCTATTGAAAATCAGTGGGGCCTCAAACAGAAGGTGGAGAAGCGCAAGGTCTCTAACATCCACCAGCGCTGCGATCTCGTCATGGAGGAGTGGAAAGGATTCCAGTGGCAACCTGCAAAGCTCTAGTGAAATCCATGCACAAGAGAGTGCTAGAAAATAATGGTGGCCACACAAAATATTAACACTTTGGGCACAATTTGGACATTTTCACCCAAGGGTGTATTCTATTTTGCTGCCAGCAGTTCAGACATTAATGGTTGTGTGTTGAGGGGAGAACAAATGAACACTGCCATACAAGCTGTACCCTGACTCCTTTACATTGTATCAAAGTAGCATATCTTCAGTGTTGTCCCATGAAAAATGAATATAT
>JBBPDB010073172.1:0-10106 GCA_037974465.1 Brachypetersius altus | reverse complement strand
AAGCAGCCCTCTTCTATCTTCACTCTCCTTGTGTGTGTGTGTGTGTGTGTGTGTGTGTGTGTGTGTGTGTGTGTGTGTGCGCGCGCACGCGCGTGCGTGCTTTTGATAGCTCCAAACGTGTGTTTTTCATTGAATTCCTCTCAAAATGTGACAAGTTTGCACTCCTGTAAGTATCTACTCTGGGGTAGACCCTTCTCAACGACAAAAGGGTCGCTAGCTGATATTGCAAATTATTAGTTAAAGTAATGCGGGTTCCCTGCATAGAAAAAGAACAACAAAGCAGTTTGATAGCTAGCTCTGTGGGTAACTTATGGTAAATTATAAGAACAAAACTTGAAATTAACTGTTACATATCTGTCCGTTTTTATCCTCTCAGACCCTGACAGCAGCGAATAGACAGGTAACTAACGTTACCGATGTTAAATTTTTGTTGCGCTGTGAAAATCGACTCGGATGTTAAACATTAGTTCTGTATGACTTTCCCCAACTTCTCCTGCGCCCCACACTTTGCGAATCACTGTTCTAAATGAACAAATCGGCAAATTGTAGTGGTGGGCGGATTTAAAATATGCTGAAATCGGCACTTAATGTTGTTTAGTGCTGGGAACTCATTCACACTGGACTGTTATGGTACATTACTGTAAATGGTCGTGGTGTCTATTTACTGTTTGTATTGTTACTGTAACTTGCACTCTGTTGAATGATGCAATCTGTTTTGGTTCTTGGTCTCGTTTGTGTGTGTATTCGCACCTGTTGACGATCGCTGAACATTGATTATTGTTTATTTCATTATAACAGTTGTGGTAATGTGGTGCACTTAAACAGGGGAAATAGTGAGGAGTGGTGAAAGAATGGCACGGACACGCAACTCTCACTCTCACTCTGTATTGAGTGAAGGAGGAGGCGCGCGACCCCACCTACTGGAGCCCTGAGGTATTAACAATGGATCAATGCACAATCAATCCCAGGCAACCCTTCCACTACCTATCTCCCTCTATATTCCCACTGCATACTCTGTTCAGAAACACAATTAAACAACTAGTAACACAATAATAAAGACATGACACGAAATGTAAGGAACAGAAATATACAACTTCAAAACTAATCAAATTTATGATCCACCACGGTAACACCCTTTTGTCTGTTCTGCAGCTCCTCATTCCAAAAGACCTGGTGCCTGTCAGGGTTACGGCCATACATTCAGCCACTAACTGGTTCCTGCAGCAGGCGTACCACCCCACACGTCTTGCTCTGAGCAGCCTGGAGCAGGAGATGTTCTACTTCTACTCCCAACCTGGTGTCCCTCCTCTAGAATGCGAAGAGAAAGGTAGAAAATCATCTCTTTTGTGAAGAGTGGGCTTTCTCTGTGGATCACATCTGGATGAATAATCTCCTCCAACCCTTCTTCTCTCTCTCTTTCTAGTCGGTCTGATCTGTGCAGCGCAGACAGTGGAAGGGGCCTCCAACCCCTCTAGCCAACAGGAGACCTGGTTCGGAGATTCGGTTCTGGATATAGCCATGATCACATCCCAGAGTGAGGATCCCAGCAACGTGGATATCTAGTACGTGGCCTACGGCGGCTATGACAAAGTTAACACAGAGATCATTCACCCGCTCCCTCTACTCGATCCTCAGTATGAAACCACGGAGCTTTTAGGATTCCTTTTTTTAAACAAGCTTTATCTTTCAGGACTGATTTCATGAGGCTGCCGTTCCAGGCCACGGAAGTCCTGCTAGACGGTATCGCTCCTCTTCCTTCGAGGGCAGCATTAGCTGAAAGCTTCTTGGAGGAGCTGTTGCCAGGGGCAGCTTTGATCGCGAATGTAAGTGTTGGATAATATTACAATAAAAAATCGTTTACTGCTACTCATAAATAATGATTGTTGTATTGATTTTTAGGTCACACACTATGACCCAGTAACAGGCCTTCTATTCGTGAAAGTAAAGTGGATGGATATGAGGTGCGTGAGTTGGCAGTTATTAGAACTTCATGGATGTTATGGGTGGAAATGGTTCTCTTCACATTTTTAGCCGATACAGCTAGATCGGACTCTGGTTGACGAAGGATATGCTATCTGGACGTCACCCCATCCAAGGGACCTTCTTCGAGTTACCTGTCGAGGAACCCCCCACCCCCCCTGCCTGAGTGACCTGACGAAGACCCCCCACCCCCCAACCCGAGGGACCTGTGTGAGTGTGTGAATGAAGGACCTGCCTGAGGGACCCCCCACGCAACCTGAGGAACCAGCCAAGCATCCAAACTCACACCTGCCGCGAATGTAAGTGTAGGATAATATTACAATAAAAAATCGTTTACTGCCGATGTCTCATAAATAATTATTATTGTATTGATTTTTAGGTCACACACTATGACCCGGTAACAGGCCGTCCATTCGTGGAAGTGTAAAGGGGATGGCTATGAGATGCATGTGTTTGCAGTTAGTAGAACTTCATGGATGTTATGAGTGGAAAAGGTTCTGATTTCATTTTGTTCTTCTCTTCACATTTTTAGCGGATACAGCTAAATCGGACTCTGGTTGACAAAGGATATGCTATTTGGACGTCACCCCATCTGAGGGACCTTCCTGAGTGACCTGCCTGAGGGACCTGCTGAGGACCCCCCACTCCACCTGCCTGAGGGACCTGCTGAGGACCCCCCACTCCACCTGCCTGAGGGACCTGCCGAGGACCCCCCACTCCACCTGCCTGAGGGACCTGCCGAGGACCCCCACAACCCCACAAGCCAATTTAATTTCTGTCCTCACCTTCCAATTTTAACTTTTTAGTTTTCCTCTTTATTTTACCTTTTATTTTGTTATGCATCCATTATACTGTTGTATGGTACGAAAGACAATAAAGATCACTCACTACTTACTTTTAGTTTCTGTACTTCTTTAGCACTTTAATTTGAGGGCAATTTAAATGAAGGATTCCTGATCTTTATTCCCCCTAATACGGGCTCCAGCTACCCTGGAGAACCAGGAGCAGCGACTGATAATTTGATACTGGGTATTATCACACCATCCCAAAGCTTCAGACAAAGCTTCAGCCACACTCCCACATCCCTGCTGCACTATTAGTGAGTCTACATGAACATGATTGCCACACAGTTCGCTGCAGCCACAACACACATTATTTTAATTTAAGTCCTTAAACGCCAAGGGCCGGTGTGTTCAGCACTGCACAGTCGGAGGCAAAAGTTTGGACTCCCTTGGAAAAGTGACACGTTTAATTTTAAGTACAGTATCCTTTACAGAAAACACAAGTTGTGGCATGCATATTAGTGTTCTATGTATTTGCTGAAACATCAAAGTCACATCTAATGGCATCATTTAAATGTTATTTTAACTTCTGTAAAAACTTAAAAGTATTTATGAAGCACATTAGCAGTAAATTATTAAGTAACAGTGGTTAATAACAGTCAAATATGGCTGTGAATAATAGCTTGATAACACATCTTTAGATTAATGGGTAAAATAAACAGTAAAAATAAACCAGCTAATAAACAAATGATAAACCAGCCGCTGAATCAGAATTTACTTGCACCCCAATAAGGAAGCAGTTGTTCTCTGCAAATAAGCACTTTATGCTTACCAAGCTGCTGTGTTTGAATCCTATGTGATAAATATAATAAAACGGGACCAAATGCCTGCCGCTCGGCGTGTATACCAGAGGACCAAGCGAAAGGTTATAAAGGTGGTCGGGTTTCGTACTGCTTTGGTTTCATTCAGATTAGAGCATGGCCACTATCCATCAAAAAGAGTGGACTATCCATCAAAAGTTTGCAAAGTGGGGTTGAGAGGGCAAAAGCTGTAACTCAGCAGCTTTGTTGTAGATAAGTTATTTCCAGGGTGAAGAGCTTTTGAAGGATCAATTACATTTAAGGATGTCAGTTTACTATAATGTTAAACTCGATCTTTGTGAGGAGATCTATTCTGAAAAAAAAAACCCAAAATGGTAGCATTACGCTACACAGAACACTGCTATTCTGTCGAGGGGTAGGTGGACACGGCAGGCTGTGAACAGGGCTTCCTATTGGCAACTGAAAAGGTTTTATGTACATGATTTAAGAATTTGGTAGGTTTAAAAAGATCAGGAATTGACGTTTTAACACCATACTTGGACAGCTGAGATCGTGACGTTTCGGACGCTTATTTTGGACATTCTTTTGTAAGTCAGAGAGATTAAATTGGAAGAGACCTTTTCTTTCATATAAGACCAAAAAAGAAAAAAAAATCGATGTTTTTGATGTTTTTCAACATAATCAGCCCGTATCTCAATATAACGCCGACTTCCGACTCATTACGGCAGATCGGGTCACATATGAAAAAGAAAACACTGAGCTTCAGAAAAGGAGAGAGGAGAGAAACCCCCTGACCCCGATAGACCCAGACCTCCGCTCCAGAGGCAGAGGTCACTGACAGAAGCCTCTCAGTGTGGCAGAGAATATCCAGGCAGATAATTGTGGTGAAAATGTTCTGCATTCATTAATATTAATTTTCAAAGTGCAGATGGTCGTTTGTTACTTCAACCAACTCAAAAAGTATGTTATGTTACGACCTAGATACAATACATTTATCCCATTTAATTTTTTTTCAAAGGCAGGAGAGTTATTAAGTCAAAGACGACGTGCAATAAAAGCAAAAAATGTGAACATGATAGTGTTCTTGAACAAAAACCTTTAATCAAAACCTTGTGCACAGGGGGACAGGGCCCACAGGGGGGCGTATTTCTTTTTTTTCTTTGGGGTTGTTTTATTTGCACTTTATTTATTGTATTTTCACTAGTTGTTTATTTTTTAATAATTATTTTAAATTATTTTTGTTTTATTTATTTTTTATTTGTATTGTAGTTTGGTGTGAGAATTTTGAGTTCTTTATTTATTTAAGATTTTTTTTTATTGTTCTATTGTTATTGTTTTTATGATAAAGTACTTTTTTATTCATAGTTTGCCCAAATTGTGTCCTGGGTTTTAATTACTTAATAATTCAAGGGAATAATCACAAAAACACTTAAAGGACAGGCAGATTCATTCAGATTTAGCAATTTGATAATGCATCCACCTTAATTATTAAAAAGTAACCAAAAAAAAGTATCGGTAGCTGTATCGGTATCGGCGATACTGGCTCTGTATTTATTTGATATCGGATCAATAACAAATTTTGTGGTATCGCACACCACTACTAAATTGAGTTGAACTGATTCTGGTGAGGCCCTGAAAAAGGAAGCCATGTCGTTAGTGAAGTCTACCTTAATGAGCAGTCAGACAGATTTTCTCTCTAACGAGCAATGCAATTGCTTGGGGCGCTATTGTATTTGAATAAAGAGGCACCATGCCAGCTACATACCAAGACAATCAGAGGCGGAGTTGGGGCAGAATACACAAGGGGAAAGCAGTCCACAGAGAATGTAAACAAGTAGCCTATGAACAAAAGTTTTGTGACCGCTTCCACTCTTCCTGGAAGGCTTTCCACATGTTTCTGTTGGAATTTATGCCCATTCATTCTGTAATCTGTTTATTTATTTATTAATTATGTATTTTTTTTTATTATTTTTTTTTTTTTAATTTAAATTTTTTTTATTGTAATCTGTTTATAATGTTGGAGGAGAAGGCCTGGCGGTTGATGGGCTATCTGTGTCTGTGTGGGCCAGTCAAGTTCTTCCACACCGAACTTATGCAAACATGTCTTTATGGAGCTTTTTTGTGCATTGTGGTAAATGGTAAGCTGAAGCTTTCATACTGACTTTCACTGTAAGTAAGGGGCTTAACCCATACCCTGAAAAACAAGTTTGTCCAAATACTTTTTTTCCATATAGTGTATTTCTGAACTTTTGTTATTGTCAATCACTTGCTCAGATCTTATAGGTCACCTGTTTTGTTTGTGTCTCTGTTTAGTCATAAAATTATGGATATATTCCAGCAGTCCTTTTCTGGTGAACAGTCCAGCAGATGGCACTAAAGTCACTGTTCATGTTCTGCCAATACCATTAAAAAACAGACTTTATACCTTCGTTCACACGGATGAAATCTTTCTAAGAATTTGTAAAGCAGTGTCAGAAAACGTGTTCTTTTTAAAATCCCAGGTCTAAATAACCACAGCTAAACCTACTAAGTCCTAGATATAGAAACACTATGACCTTCTTACGCTGTACAAACAACATGCAAACCTTCTTGATAAATTTGTCATTTGTATTCTGCATAACAGGCAAATACTCGTCAATGCTTTTTTTGTCTTTCAACAGGGTAAGAAGCACATCAGGTATTTTAACCATATTTGTGGTTTAAATATGGGCATTTTTGAAATTTTACAGTCATTGCGATATATCGTGCAGCCCTATTGTGCAATATGCATATCGCGAAAATTTACTGAACTGCAATAAATGGTGTTTTTCAGAAACTCTTGACCCAGTGCCACAGAGAAGAGGGCAAAACAATCACTGAGCAGTTTCCTTCATCTTCTGTGCTGCTGTTATAGATTGTTCCTTTTGCTAATTTTTTTCTGGCTGAGAACTTATTATAATTTACATTATGTTTATATTTATTTAAGATTTGAAATATTTTAAAAATAGTTTCAGATTTTTTCAACAGTGTGCAATGAATCAAATGTTTTATGGGAGGCATTAAAATGCTCTGTTAAGTAATTTTTGCTCTGTTTAATGCATTTCATTTTTTTGTGCATTGACTAGTCCGTATCTGGAGTCTAGGTCACCAGCAAATCCAGATCAGAAAAACATGAACACTATAAAGGCTAAGTTTTCACTTACTTATCACATGTGATAGTGGAGGTAGCTCAATGGGTAAGATACTTGCCGCCAGATCAAGAGGTTGTGGGTTCGAATCCTACCTTCAGCATACCACCACTGGGTCCCTGAGCAAGACCCTTAACCCCAAGTTGCTCCAGGGAGACTGTCCCCTGTAGTTAGGGAATGAAAGATGCTTTGGATAAAAGCATCTGCTAAATGTGATATCGCAACACTCAACAACATTATCGCATGTTTTCCTAATATCGTGCAGCCCTAGTATACAAAATGTATATATTTATATGGAAATGTAGCTGAATTTACGTTAATATTTATGTTGCTCACGTTAGCCTGTTGATAAGTTGTCGCGGAACATTTTCTCTCCTCATGTGAACCTGGTACTCGCTTCTTGACCGTTTGGCTGCTTCTTGCGTGCTCTTTAACAGTAACTACCGCTGATAGTCATTCATTTGATATTCCTAAATACTGTTATATACTCACACTGTGCCTAGGTGACAATGCAACATACTGCATTTTAATACTGATTATATTGCAAAAATGATCAAGCATACAATGCGGGCAGATCATGTGGGAAAAGCACACTCCACAAAAGCATGAGGAGTGCTATAGCTTGTGTCTGTAATAGCTTGTCCACTCCTCTCCACAAACGTTATCCAGCTCTGTCAGTGTAGAACACAGCAGGGAGAACTCCACTGTGCCATTCTGAAGCCTAAAATGTTGCACTTGTATTATCCTGGATTCTGTACCTTACATTCATGTTAAGTTTATTAAACATTAACATATCAAAATTGCACATTACCACAAGACACATTTCATACAGTTTTGCTATATGAAAAACCTTAATGAAACAAGAAACGTATCATTTTGAGTGGCTCAAAAATGGGGTGCAGTATATGCGGTACATATGGGTGCACCGCCAGTGGGGGGCGCCAAAGCAAGGGAGGGACAAAAATAATATAATTGACGTTTGTGTTTTAAAACTCTTCTTGTGCTTTTAAATCATAACTATGCCCTAAATATTCTGTTTAAAATATTTAATAAACGTAAGACCTGCCACTGGCAGTAGATGTTATGACCAGCAATTTCCTGATTTCAAGCACGACAGAGATGACACTGCTCTCGAATTCCAAAACCTGGAATTTTGTTTCTCAGTTAGTATGGTCGAAAAGGCCCCTTTAATGGTCAGTTCCACTAACCAAACAGGTGCACTTGGTAGTTTCTGCATATACATTGTCTTGTCCTGTCTCGTTAAGTAGTATTGTTGCTCTTGTTCTGTCCTGTTTTGCACTTGTGTTCTGTTCTGTTATGCTCTTGTGTGGCACCATGGTCCTGGAGGAATATTGTTTCATATTTACTGTGTACTGTGTATATGGTTAGAATTGACAATAAAATCGACTTGTCTTGATAATTTGTTAGGCCTCTTTACCCCATTCATTAATGGTCATGGTGGTCATTTTGTCAAAAGTGTGGGCATACAATATCTTGCAAAAGTCTTAGACACCTGATAAACCTGTTTAGCTGAGCAGTACTGCCTTTTTAAAAGGTAACATAATAATGTATACAAATAACATTAATAACATTAATGTTCAATAATTCCCAGACCTCTCTTCATGGACGCCTAGTTTTACAAGGTAGTTCTCATCAGTTACTTGGTTCAAATAAGTCAATACCTTATTGGATCAAAGCAGGAGCTGCTGATGGAGTTTCACAAATCCATGCAAAGTCTAGAGGCACTGAGGTGAAATCTGGAACGGAACCTGTGTTCTACCAAACCAGCTCACAAAACTTCAAGTGATTTTTACAAACAAAAAAACAAAACTTCATGGATTAACTGAACTATATTCTGTCCACACTAGAGTAAGCAGACCAGCTGGACAAAACAGCCAACATGCTTCAATAATGTTTAGAAACTGACTAAAACTTATTACTTAAAAAGACTTATAAAAGAAATATAATTTTCTTATGAGCTTTGAATGTCTCTGCTTAATATGCTGCTATGAGATACTGTTCACACTTAGCTCAATAGCACTTTGATGCAATCTTGGGGAAAGGATGCATTTAATGTACTTTGAATCTTCTATTGAACATATACATTGAAAAAATGTTTTAATTATTGGCTTTTGACCCCTCACTCAAGCAATATTAATGGAAAGAATACAGTATACCCTGGAGAAAGTACTTATTTTAGTTATTTTGGGAATAAACTTTTGTTAAAATATATATTGCATGCTTTCAGCCAATATGAAACAGTGCTAAAACACTAAATACTCTTCTTTTGTAATACACACATGGCCACGGAGGCTAGGAAAAAAGGAAAGACGTTGAAAAGTGGCAGCAAGTAAGAATGCTCGATCAAATTACATTTTAATGAAAAGAAAAAAAATGACAGTCTATTACACATCATTTACTTTTTACACAATATCAACAAATAACATTAATGTCCTAATAAAAAAAGCAAATCAACACTTACTTTAACATTTACTTTGATTTACCAAGATATCTTTGCAGGTGTCTGTTCACTTTCCACTTTCTCCTGGAATACTTTGATTATCAAATGCTCCATATTGTCTCTTTCAGCCTGTAACCGACAGCCAGCAGCTTCCTCTCCTCTTTCGAGAGCTCCTTCCCACCCTTAACCACCATCTTCATGCAACACACCAGGTCTTCATAACACTCTGCTTTCTTGGCCAGTTTGGCCTTCCGAATAAGATCTGTTCTATTTATTCTGTGTTTGCTTAACATGTGTTTAGAAATGGTTTCATAGCTGGCAAATTAACTGAGTAGATAAAGGAGTAGACAAATTCCTCTTTCGTCTTCAAATAAGCTGAAGGTTAAGAAAGTTTTCTCCTAATATGATCACAGACTCTGTACTTCTTCAGGTCTAACAGTGAAGGAGAATTCAAACAATGAGCAGATGATTAGGTTGTGTGCAGTGTTTCACAAAAACAGACCAACAAGTTGCAAAAACTATCATTCAGGCAGTTGAGATTATCAGTTTCAGGAAGTCAATCCCTTGGAGCAACCTCAAAGATAAATAGTCAGATTGGTGGAATGAACTGAGCAGTGAACTGAAAGTATTCTGCCGTGCACCTGGAGATCTGCATAATTTTGCATAATTTTACACACCTGTCCTTAACCTGTCCTTTGCCCCTGCTTTCATTTAAGCCAATACAAGAAATTTGTTAATTAGAGTCAGGTAAGGTATTTGAATGATCTTGTATTCACAGACAGAATAGCTGTGAAGGCAACTAGTCGAGATACTGCAGTTAGATGCTCTGACTGCAGTATCTCGGTTAAATAGCTGACTCAGATTTAAGCTGTTTTCAGGTAAGAAACAGTTGTGG
>JBBPDB010073161.1:0-10106 GCA_037974465.1 Brachypetersius altus | reverse complement strand
GAGAGAGAGAGAGAGAGAGAGAGAGAGAGAGAGAGAGAGAGAGAGAGAGAGAGAGAGAGAGAGAGAGAGAAAGAGAGCAGGGCAGAAGGGCACAGGGACAGTGTGTAAGGGTTGAAACAGAGGACAGTAACTGAACACCTAGGGAAGGGGGGAATGGACGTCCAGGTCCAGCGGATTCTCGGTTTAGGTTCCTGGAATCAGGCCCTAAAGCCGAGTTTCCGTCTGAGCCGAGTCCATGGGCATTGGCCAGCAAGAGCTCAGAGACCTAAAGGGCGGCACATGCTCCAGGAGCAGGGTGCGAGTGTGTGTGTGTGTGTGTGTGTGTGTGTGTGTCCGCTGCAGTTTGTGCTTTAGTAGGTGAAGAACGGCTCAGGAGTGGTGATCTCTGAAATATGCTGGCCTTCCTCCGGACAAGAAGCTCGAACGATAAAGACGTGGGTCAGCCAGGCCAGTGAGTGAGAAAATTAGTGTAAAAGTGTGGTACGGCTGCACAGGACATCATGCGATAATCTTATTGTAGTATCAGTTAAACTATCCTGATTTCAACATGCAATTTGAGCCATTTACTGAAACAAATTAAGAGCATCTGCATCTCCACATCTTCTGTAAGCGCTTTGATGATTACATGATCCAACAACAGTCAATAATATTGGCCAAAATAATGCTAACCACATTACTTTAAGGGGCTTCACAATTTACAGCAATGTAATCCCAGTATAGTAATACACAAAGCTGTAAACATCCAGAATCTCATCACATCACAGATCTCCACCTTTTTGAGGACCTGGAACCATTTTTTTTGCTCAGCATTTCACATAATGTTCTGCTGTAAGTCAAATAAAATAGGTCCATCTTTTTTTCTGCTGAAAAATAGTCACACTGCTCTCCCTTTAACTCATAAAACTGGAACTAAAGCAACCCTGAGCTTGTTTGTTTTGCTTCCCCACTCAGCTGCAAGAACTCTGACGACCATGTAAAATAGAAACTATGCAACAAACCCATGTCACAATAGGGAACATGAAGAAAGCAGGCCACACACACCTATGGACAAGACACACATTGCTAAATGATTGTATTCAAAGTAGAGGCTGATTAGACCTGCAAAATGACACCTTAACTTGTTCAGTGTGTTGCCACGATCTGTGCAGTTTTATGCAATTAAAAAAAGATTTTTATACTTTAACTGTAAATGAGCCAACAGTGTTTGAATAAGGATCACATCTACTACTAAAACACAAAATACTTATATGCTGAACACTTGATGTGAAGATCTAAACTCATGAACAAATGCACCCAGAACATGTGCTTTTCTGCTCCAACAGTATAGAAACAGCATGGGAAAAAAGTCCCAGGCCTTCTGACTCTGAAGGAGAAAGTCAAATTGGCCTCCACCAGACATAAAACATTAAAAAGGTCCTGCTTAATTTTAGCATCTCACGAGGAGCCCAGAATAGTCACGCCCTCCAAGACTCTGCACAGCCTGAGAGATAGAATGTTTTGGTAAGCAGCAGTCTGATTGGCCGAGCTGAACGAGGCCTGCAGGCTCTTTTTTTCTGACTGGATGTTCAGGTTTTGGCTGGAGGCCCCTGGCAGGTTCGCAGCAGTGAGAGGATGGAATCACATGGCCCTCGCTATGCCCTTCGTAGAAAACGAACACACATTTTGATTAAAGTGGCAATTTGGCCACAGAGCCAACTGGAAGATGGACCAGTTGCACAACATCAACACCAGGAATAACCCACGACTCCAGTCACCTTCAAACAAGGACTTCAGATCCTGCAGTGAAGCCATATTTCACAACAGCTTGCCTGATTGCACTTTACTAATAAGCGAGTGGCTGCTGATGACCTGCAGAGCTGAGAGAGGAGGAATCAAGGCTGTTAAATATTAAAAAACAGTAACCTGCAGAAGAACTGGATTCACCTCAGCACTGTTTCAAACCAAAGCCAAAGCTTGTTGTCCCTGGGAGGGGGGGGGGGTTAGTGGGGGTGAGAGTAGGAGTGGGGGTGAGAGTAGGAGACTGATGAGCTTGAAGATAATGTCCCCTCCCCTGTAAAGGCATGCCCTCTTTCAGGTCCCATACTAATACGTTCATTGCATCCCTGTGACATTCTCACACTATGAGTTCAAGAGGAACAAACAGGGTAGACACCCCAGTAACGATTATTTGTTTTACCTGTATTCTGTACAACCAACGACTCAGTCATCATCCTCAACTGAACTTAATTTCTTGTCCTTTTATGTTTTTCTGTTTTGTTTCTTGCTCTCCTTACACTGTGTGTTTCATCCTGTCTGCACTTGTGTAGTGTTGTTTCTGTTTTTGATCTTGTGTTGCACTGCAGGCCCCGGGGGAACACTGTGGTCCTGGAGGAACAATGTTTGGTTTCACTGTGTACTGTGTGTAAATGGCAGAAAAGATAATAAACATACCAAACATGACTACAGAAGATGTAGAACCACCGATTAGATTAGAGTGTTGGATAGTGTGAGCACAACTCACACCTTATCTGTAGTAGATTTTACTACTACAGATTACAACTGCAAGTCTCTCAGGATGTTAAAAGGGTCTAGATCATCACATATCACTGGCATTAAAAAGGTGTGATGTCTGTAAAGATTTTTATACATGGCTATTATTTCTGTTTGGGTTTAATGATATTTAAACCCACATATTTCTCCTTATACAGCCTGCAGCCATTTGGCACCACCCATTCATACTAAAGTTCTAAAGAGTGTTTCAGCCCTGTCTTTTGAATGAGCTGCAATTCAAGACAGCCGATCAGAAAAATAATTTACATAAAAAAGGTACAGTAGCAAAACAGCCTGTTTCATTCTTATGACAATTTTCCAACCACAGAATTAATCACAATGAATAAAGAAATATTTTAAGTACACAAACCCATTAAAATCATCCGGGGAAAAAAATAAACAGAAGGATAATGTTAAATACAGGCCCATTAAAAACACCTTTTTACATAACGGCCTCGATTCATCAGAACACCCAGTAAGTCACCCAGAGCTGTGATTGGTCACTCTGTTAGACACACTGATTGGTTAGAGACTCATTTGCATATTATAGCCTTCTGTGATATCAGTATTGCAGAGACAGATATGTTGACAATGAGAATAACAAATGATATTCTGTGCAGAACTAAACAATGGAAGCTTATACTCCACCAATTGGCATGGTGTTAATTGGCTTATGCGAATTCTGATGGATTAAAGTACATTAGCAAAGCTAAAACATAATCTGGCATCCTAAGAAACTTCCATTTCTAGAAATATGAGTGTATCAGTGTAACAAAACGCATGTGATTATTAAGAGATTACCAGACTTTACTGTTTCATGTGTAAAGATGTAGTCATGTTTGCCAGTGGGGTACTAGCTTTGATGATATTTAGCTACAGACATTCTCTGAAAAGGTGCTTTAGATATTTCCATTTAGATCCATATTAATAGTTTATATGTAAGAAAGTCTGTTCTCAGTGTTCATATCATACTGCACCCATAAAATCCTAGAAGGGACAGCAAGTACACAGACCTAAATCAAATGAGACACACCGAGATGACACACCCACGACTGTGTGTTGCTGCCAACATGAATCCCTACACCACTGCTGGTGTGTGCTACTCAGTGAAGTAAGAAATTTGGATTCCGTTCAGAGTATTAAAGGGTCTGAAACTGCACGACAGGAGCTTATGTGCAAACCAAATTCTCAGTAATATGTATAAACAGTACTGTGCAAAAGTCTGAAGCCAAGTCCATTTCTTTATATTTTGCTTTGAAAGCTCCTGAAAAACGACCATTTCCTG
This sequence comes from Brachypetersius altus, assembly GCA_037974465.1. Taxonomy (NCBI): domain Eukaryota; kingdom Metazoa; phylum Chordata; class Actinopteri; order Characiformes; family Alestidae; genus Brachypetersius; species Brachypetersius altus. Next base: position 6,292 of record JBBPDB010073161.1, on the reverse strand, counting down.
CTTGTCCAGTGCTCTAATCTTTGGTATACCAAGTTGATTAAATGATACAAATGTTTTACTGTAACAGACTACAAAGTGCCAAAAAGGAGCCCAGATAAACGTGTTACAACCACTTAGCATTCAGCATCATCAGTGTATTGATAGAATTGTTCTAGACCACATTACATTTTTCTCCACACTTAAAACCATTGTGAGCTCAGACTCTGATAATTGATCATCTCTTATTTCCTTGAGAGCCTCCAGACTTGGCTCACCTGTCACTCAGCACTACTCCCTCGGCTCCTGGTGGGGCGATCGACAGCTGAAACGGCGTGTTGAAGTAGTGCTGCTGTTCATCCGACCGGTGGACCACCTCTCCACCCCGGACCACCAGGAAACCAGAGTCACCAAGGTTGCATGTGTGTATCCGATGACTCCTCCGGTCCAGAACAACGATACAGGCTGTACTGCTCCCTGACAGAGAGAGAGAGCGAGAGAGAGAGAGGTTACTAAAAAAAAAAAGGATATTGCAGGGTTTATACTATAAAAATAGCCCCCCCCACCACATGACATACTCATAGTTTTTCACTAAACACAAGGGCTCTTGCAACATGCTCTTGGTTTACCGTATACCGTATATATTGTGATATGATTAACAAATTATATAATGGGAGACAGCGAGAGAGATGTAAAAGCAAGAATAAGTGACAGCAAGTGAAGAGAAAAGGTCAGTGGCTATCATGTATCTGAAGATTAAAGAACCACATGTTCTACTCTTAATTGTCCTTGAAGTGTAACTGCACTCATCTATATCCATCCCTCACACAGACAAGCAGCCAACAGTACGATATGGTGCTGACCAGTCACCTAACTCCTCTCTCCTCTTATAGAATAATGAAGGACAATATCATTAATATCACATGGAATATAAAAATATTTTTCTTGACAGTGATGTACGCTTGATCGGACCGAATTAATTTGAAGTATTAAAGTATTTCTAAACACTGTACTTCCAGAGCAAAACAGATGTATGCCAATAAAAAGGATTAATCATGGAGCATGTAATTGAGCAATTTTTTTTAATTAGTGCTGAACAGTCCTAATCCAAAATGCATTCCAGTTTTCTGTATTGCATCACAGTTCACCTGTGTCCCACAATGAGTGGCCTTGGCCCTGTGACCCTGAGTAAGAACAGCCACCTGCTGACCTTTAGGGAAACATACATTCCCAAAATAAGACACACAGCAAAACAACATGGCTAGAGACCCTCAGAAGCCTGTGATGTCAGGTTTCAGTCGAAAGGTGAACTACGAGCCAGAGATGCCAAACTCATCATTTTACTTATGATCATGAGGGTTCAGTTACCAAAACAGCCATAATTCACTCTGACCTTTTGCTTTCACCCTTATCCAGTAAAAATACATTTAACCCTGATGTATTTAAATGACCTCTGTTCTGATTTGACTCATGCTTTGCGGCTCATTTGAACTTGCTACTGTACCTTTAAGGCTGCAGTCTAAATAGGCAGGTAAATGACCAATGTTATTCATGACACCGAAAAGCAATACAGCAAAAAAAAGCAAGTATTTATCTAGGAAAAACTATTTTTATTTACAATTGTTTTGTTTAAGAGACCATGGTGCAACACAGAGGTCCCCACCAGGCTGCACAATATATCATCGGCTAATCTTGATCACGATATTGGTGCATTGCTGGCATCACAGAAGCACTGCCCAGCACTGTACATATTCTTAATCCTGCATAGTGAAATGTGCAGGATGTGTGTAAAGTCAGATGTGTTGGTTATTTTCGCTCCTGATCTAAAGTGCAATGCCACCAGTTGATGAGTTTCTATCACAGTGTTATGGTGATTCCAGGAGCACTCTGTTGTGCATAAACAAAGCCATTACGGTATCAAATTGCAGTAAGTAACAAATGGACATTATGATGAATGTCCCAAATTTAATGTGCGTTATTGTGCAGTCTTGGTCCATATGAGTGTGTGTTAAAGTCAAAGAGGACACAGACGACATGAGAGAACAGTGTAAAAGATGTATGCGTGCAGGGTGAAGACACTCATGGTTGGACAGCCCAGATACTGAGGGAGATGTTGCTTCATGTAGCTCAGATTTCCCTCATAAAAATGTACCGTCACAAACTGACCAGCCAAGAATACCAGCCCTGCTGCCTCTGGCTGCCCCTCTCTCCACTCTGCCTATTCGCTTTTATGACAAAGCGGACTCTGCAGCATCAGCCCTGAAGGACATTCTGTGCAGTCTTTCTTTGGTTAGGAAGGCATTTCGGTACTGAAGTGCAGGTCTGGCAAAAAATCGAATTCAGCATCTCCTCTTATTACAAACGCAGCTGAACTGCAGTTCACACATTTCCAGTACCTGTTAGTGACATCAGCCTCGCAACTCCAGTAAAAGACAGTAAATTATTTTCAGAACTTTTACTTATGGTTAACCATTTCAGCAGTCATTTTATCTATAGTGAACTATTTCACCAGTCATTTTATTTACATATCTATTCCATTTATATCCACCTCTCTTACTGACTACATTGCGTATACAGAGTGCACTAGCATATAGTAGAGTACTTTATAGAGTTTTCTTGTTACTTTATAGAGTATGTTATATTGGTCGGGTCACCAAACATGTTAACATTTGGGGCACATTTCTGCAAATTTGAATTTTTGCTGAACGATTCCTCTAACCTTTAATAATGAAACGGATTAAGGGCTCTCTTGGACCTCCTATGGGAAGCAATACAAGCTATCTTATCTATTAAATCCTGTCTATGGAACAGACATAGCTATGAGCGTTTGTTTGAGACACACACAAACCCCAGACTTTTTTTTTTATTAAACTAAGCCATGTGCGAGTGAGTCACCATATGCTGCTTCTTGTTACTGTGTGGTTGACTGCGTGCATGTGTGTAAGTGTGTGTGTGTGTGTTCCTTACCCAGTAGGGGTACTTTGTTCTGCAGAAGCTCGTAGTAGGCCGAGGTGAGGATGCCTACCGGGCTGGTGGGGGTGAAGCGGCCCTCCTTCACCAGCCGCTCACACGTCCGCATTAGAGTGGCTGAGAACTGAGACGGATCCACGCCATAATCCCTCCATCCGCCCACGCCGTCCGCCACTCCTGAGAGGAAAACAAAACACCAATTACACTTAACTAAAGTGCAGGGACAATTCAATTCCAAATACATTTTAAACCAATGAGAATGATCGGTCAGTAACAGACTTCTGATGGTTATTATTTGATTAGAGCTGTGATAATGACACAAATATGAGAACGCAAAAATACAGTTTCATCATCCAGAATCCATATCTCTTCATTATTTTTAATGTTTCAATGCAGCTGCATTGTCTGCAAGTGACAAAACAATCCATTCCTTTATTATTTTCATTTTTGTCCATTAAACTTCTGTCCAAAATCGTTGTTCGATGCAACATTACACTACTTGCTAGTTATTTATATATGGTCCAACTTTGCCTGACTGTCTACAATATATAAATTACATTATTTATATAAAATCATGAAAAGTGAAGAGACCATTGCTCAAAAAAAGTCTATGAATGTAGTAATTGAAACTATTGATCTGGATTGGACTGGAAAAGCTGATTGGGATTTCAAAGGGTCAAAAAACACAAATCCCATCCAATCCTGTAACAAATCTATACTTGGAGCACACGCACCTACACACCCACATGGTGATGTTTTTAGTTGTGTGTGCCTTCCTGTAGGGTGGAAGAGGGAGTATTAGCCTACTTTTAGATGCTCATTTTAAAGGCAGCTTTATGTAAAAACAAGATTATTTAAAATGTGTGCAGTTTAAGACAAAATATCCCATCAGTATCGAAAAACAATAAACAGGATCACACCACCTGTTGGAAATTCTGCAGTTTGAGTAAGCAAATTTCTACTACAACAGGCCTTGAAATTTTTCAAAAATAAATGAGATGCTACTCTTTCAAAATGTTATTACAAGAGAACATACTTAATACTTAAAATAAAGAGTAGAAAATGATCACATTCAGAAATGAAGGTGCTGCTGGCTGTCCATAGAGAGGACATCACCTCCTGTTTACTGGGATTTTGACGTGTCCTGGGCGTGTGAACGACGCCGAACCTGGTAAAAGTATCCCAGTAATTTCTAGTGTTTTGAACCTTGGTAATCAACAGAAAGTCACTGAATAATTCAAACAGAGCTGTCTCCACTTTTCTGAGGCAGATTAAGTGCCACCAAATGTTCCCTCTGTTTTCCCTTTAAAGTATTTAACATTTACACTCCAAGCACTTAAAACTGAGAAGATAAAAGACCACTTTTAATCCTCAAGAAGCCGCCGTTCACACTTCACGCAGATCTCTCGGTCTCTCACACACAATTTACACCACACACACGCACACAGGCGTTATGGCCCATTCTTGTGATGGTAATACAGCCGTTTTACGGTCTGTGTGAGTGTGTATGAGAGAGAGACCACTCTTCACTAAAGCATGTGTGAGATCAGTCAATGTTCCTTTTAAACGGCACTATTTTCAAAGATCTGGATACTATATTGTTGGTTATACTGGCAATATTGACCATTGCAACAAGATCACAACTTTGTGTGCTGGAACTGCAGGATATTAACAAAATGTCAGTATTGCAATTTTATTGCTAAATATTGCGATTGTGACGCCTTTCAAGATATTAATGGGTCTATGTCACGTTTTTCTGGAATTAAAATCTGGAGATATTGTTTCAAATAGTACACCCCCACCCACCATCTATACAGTCCATACATAAAAAATAAGCAACAAAAACAGCCTGTTATTCCAGCTCCTTATCCTGGCTACAGCAGTTTAGCTTCACTCATTCATGCACGGATTCTGGAGCTGTGATTGGTCACCCTGTCAGAAACACTGATGGGTAAGAGGCCTTCTGTGATATCAGTATTTGCGAAACTGATATCAATTAGCAGATGATATACTGGCATCCCTATTGTGTTCTGAGAGCATCCTGACCAATACCAGCTCAGAACAGTTTCTGTGGGAGTTTCCATGAACTGGGCTCTTCATATCATCCAGCACAAGTAAATAATTTTGGCCTAAACAATGCTTGGGCTGATATAGGCAAAAATTTTCAGTGGGGTGAATCACAAGCAACAGACTCATGATGCTGGTGTTTTATCCATATCGTGCAGCTCTTTGTCCTCAAGTAACCCCAAACAGCTCGTCAGTCCCGGGAAGAGAGAGATGATGAATTAGCTCTCAACTCGTCACACTAAGAGCGAGCGGAAGAGCAGAAGAGTTTCAGCACATCCCTCTTCACACAAACCAGAAACAATTTACAGGACCTGCCATTATAACACGGCTTCAGAAGAAAATTTAATGAGAGAGAGAGGATGAGGGAGAAAAAGAGAGAGGCTGTTCCCCAAAAACATTTTCATAACTGCTATCTCCATCACAACAATTCAGTTTTTAAAAAAATTACATTTATGAAAGGTTTCATTTATTTTCCTCTAATGTGGTTTGGCTTTTAGGTCAATTAGTTACAACACAGGCATCAAAACTAAAGGCCAGACACAGACGAGTGATGTCACGAGGGGAACAAAAACAAAGGTCTGAAGGAAGATTTTATAGAATTTAATACAGCTCTCAATGTTCAGGGCATTTCTGAAGTGTGTGTTTGTGTGTGCGGCAGCAAGGAAACAGATCTGCACAGTACATTTGCATGACAGTTCTGAGACGCCTGCGTTAAGGGGCCGTATCAACTGATTCACATTTTCTCACATTTCTCAGAGTTTGATGTAGCCTGTAAACATTTCCAAATCAAACAGCTTCTCTATAAATGTCTTTCCATGCCAGTGTGTGTTAAATCCCTACACAATAACCTCATTCTGCTTCATGAGGTACTGATTAGTGATGACTGATCAGATCTTACATAATGAGGAAATGTACACACAAATAAATGTGTGTGTGTGTTTTTCCTCATTAAATAATAAAATCACCACCCACTCTACTGACAGCTGCTTAGTCTGGACTGCTTATTGAAAGAGGCACAACACAGGGCAGCCAATCAGAACAGAGCTCATTTACATATTAGTCTTAAAGGCTAAGGCTAAATTATTTTTTTTTCCAATTTCAGAAACACGTAACAAAACATTAACAGATTTCCCTAACATTAGTTATTGAACACACTTCACCGATGATCTCGCAGATAACTGGTTCTCTCTGCCCGACTCTGCCTGGATCAGCAGGTTGCAGGATGTGTGGCGCGTTATACACGAGTGTTGCCAACAGGGACGGTGTAGAGTGCCCTCTG
>JBBPDB010073150.1:0-10107 GCA_037974465.1 Brachypetersius altus | reverse complement strand
CGGGCACGGTTCGGAGCACTCACACTAGTCAAACAAACCGTGCTTTGGTGGTCAAACGTACTCGGGCACGGTTCAAAGTGCCTAGTGTGAGTACACCCTAAGTGTGTTTCTGTCCTCACAGGAACACTGTTTTTTCTTCTTCCACATCAGAGCTGATCACTCTTGGCTCATTAGCTCCTCTTCCTGCTTGCAGCTCCGAGGTGAAGTAGAGCAGCGCCCCCAACTTTTTTACACCATGAACCGTTTTCATATAAAACAATATTTTCACGGATTGGTAGAGATGCAACGATACAGATACAACTAAAAAGTGCATAAAAATACGAAGAGGTTCCCCAAAGACTTTTGTTTTTGGCTCATTTTTGCTTGTGGGCTAAATTTTTTAGTGTATTTTCAAAATAAAAGATATTTTCAGACTCTAATAATCAGTAAAATATTTCAGTACCAAATTACACATACCGGTGGCCCGGTGGTTGGGGAGCTCTGAAGTGGAGCATCCAGCTCCTTGACACACAGTCCTGCAGCAGAGCTTCAACTTTTTCAGTGTATCTTCTTCGCAGGTGAGTTTTTAAAAAAGACCACAGAAGCTTCAAAGCCCATGGCTGCATAGTGTGACTGAGGGAGTCCTAGCTAACGGGTGTATTTGGATATGCCTTAATTGTGGATTAAATTAAATCAATAAAAAATGTTAATGTTAATTTTTAATTTGATTGATAAACAGGCAGGCTGGAGTCACACCCAGCAGTCTGAACATCCTCCACAAGGGCGAGCTACATCGCTGAAAGGGAAGAAACCCCACCAGCTCTGGTGTTCACAGGTACAAATTTCACACATGGAATAAAACGAATTGGTTAAAAAAAAAACAGCATGTATATGATCCTGAACCCCCAACAAAATAACCGCTAGATCACTCCATTGATAATACAATCGACAGCAAACGCCCTGTTCAGAGTCTCGCTGAAACCTACATACGTCAGTGTGAGAGAACCTGAAGGTGTCCAGAGTGAAACAGGGACAGTGTGTGTGTGTGTGTGTGTGTGTGTGTTTGTGACCTAGGGATGAGGCTAAGGTGTAGAAAGTCCTTGGCCTAAAAAGCGAGCCGCTTCCAGCGCACGTGCTATTCATGTGCAGAAGCAGTTCCTCGAGGAACCTCACACCTTCACCCAGGTGGACCAAGGGTGTTCTATCGGGCAAGTCAGGTATTGGTGCACACATACACACACACACACACACTCACAGTTCACATTCGCGCGTGTATCAGACAGAGGTGATGCTCCATAATCAAAGGAAACCCGTAATCTAGCCCAGATGAAGACACGCAGGGGTGATGGTGTGTTCCTCATGGGCAGAAAAGCCCCACGGATCTTCAGTGAAGTTGATGTCTCGCAGAAATTCTCCGGTCCACCTTAAACGGTATTGAGCCAGAGTGGAGCTGCTGCACTGTTTAAGGTGGACCGGAGTATTCCAGCAAGACAACTTCAGCTCTGCTGTCAGTGACTCTACAGGACATTTAGCAGCAGAAATCCGAAAAACGGAAGCTTACATTTCCTCGACGGTTTAAACTCTTTACTCTGGTGAACCAGAGCAAGAGAAGCGAGCGTGTTCAAAACTCACCCTTCCAGCAGAGCGGCGGCGAGGAGACACCGAACCGAACCGAACCGGCAGAGACGGAGACACACGGCAGCTCTCTCTCCTTATACTCTCTTCTCCCTCCTCCCTCTCTCCTCCCCCCCTTCTCTCCTCCCCCCCTCTGTCTATCCTCCTCTCTCCTCCCCCCTCTCTCTATCCTCCTCTCTCTCTCTCTTTCTCTTCTCACTACCTCTCCTCTACTACCTCTCTGTCCCGTCCTCACCCCTCTCTCTCTCTTATATTCTACTACCGCTCTTTCCTCTCTTTTCTGTTCTACTCCATTTTTCTGACTTTTATTCTACTCTCTCTCTCTCTCTCTCTCTCTCTCTCTCCCGCGCGCTCCCGTGTGACGCGCTCATCTCCCGCTTCTTTTCTGTGCGCTCGCGACTTGCAAGCCTGTTTCAATACTACAGAGAGAGAGAGAGAGAGACAGAGAGAGAGAGAGAGAGAGAGAGAGACACAGAGAGGGAGGTAACAGAAGCATGAGAGGGAGAGACAGATAGAGAGAGAGAGAGAGAGGTAACAGCAGCACGAGAGAGAGAAAGAGAGAGGAGGGGGGTAACAACACAGTGGAAGAAAGAGCGAAGTGAAAGAGAGAGGAAGAGAGAGAAAGGGAGAAAGGTAAATATTTAACAGAAAGAGAAATATGGAGAGAAAGAGATGGTAAGACAAAGGAGAGAACGAGGGATGATAGAGTTAAAGTAAGAAAATGATAGAGAAGAGTGATAGAGGAATTAGAGTGATATAGTGACAATGAAGAGAATAGTGAAGAGTGATACAGATTTGATTTGCTCACCATTTCTCTCTTCCTCCTTTCTCTCTTTTCCTCTCTCATCCTCTTCGTTCTCTCTCTCTCACTCTCACATATCTCTCTTCCTTTTCTGTCTCATACTCCTTTCTCCCTCACACCTCTCTTCCCCCACTCTCTCTCACACATGTCTCTTCTTTCTCACACCTCCCTCTTCTTCCTTTCTCACTCCTTCATCCCCTTTTCTCTTTCTCACATCTCTCTTCCTCCTCCTCTCTTTCTCACATCTCTCTTCCTCCTCCTCTCTTTCACACATCTCTCTCCTCCTCTCTCTCTCATCTCCCACTTTATCCGCTCTTTCTCTCCCATGTCTCTCTTCCTCCTTTCTCTTTCTCTCACATCTCTCTTCCCCCTCTCTCTCATCTCATGATTTCTCCTCTTTCTCTCCCACATCTCTCTTCCTTCTCTCTCTTTCTCTCACATCTCTCTTCCTTCTCCTTATCTATTACATCTCTCTTCCTCCTCTCTCTCCCTCCCTCTTGCTCCTTTCTTTCTCTCTGTCTCACTGAGAAAGGAAGGAGAAGAATATGAATCAGACATTAAATATTACATGAGTTGTGAGTGAAACTAAACTGAGAGACTTGTGCTGATTCATTGTATTTAGTTGTGAGGAAACGAGCTGATTCAAATCAAGATTTGTGCTAAAAACTTCATTTCGTTGTCTTTCTTTCATTCTGTCTCTCCCTGTGAGCCATCAGCTCCTACTGTAAAACTACATACGTGTGAATCCCTCTTTCCTGCAGCGCTCCGTCCCTCTTGTGGTTCCCCTCTCGGTTCCTCCGTCTATCTTTAGGCCCATGATGAAAAACGCTGTATTTTTAGAAGCTATATCAATAGAGTATAGTACACTCTGACCTGGAGGAGAAATAGATCATACAGCATCACGTGACCCACGGCCCTGGAGACGAGATCAGCTGTGACGGTTTAGATAAAAACTCTCAGATAATGAATGACAGAAATGCTTAACGAGAGAAAAAGACGTACAGCCATTTAGTGAATGTTTATTGGAACACGTACAGCCATTTATAAGAAACATCAAACATTCCCAAACAATTTGGAGTCATTCATTCATCTCATCCTAAAGAGAGCGCTGGGGGTCCTGGAACCAGTTCCAGAGAGAAACACCCTGGAAGTAAAACCGAGGGGTAATTTAGCATCTGCAGTCCACCTGACGTTCACGTCCTCGGACTGTGGGCGGAAACAGGAGCTCCTGGTGGAAACTCCTGTTGGCCAGTCCAGGACATTCTCACTGTGAGGAAACAGCACTAACTACTGTGAGTTTGTGCCCCATGTGGGGTTAGTCATCTCTAATAGACCTGTTTATGTGGTTTCTGGTGCTGAACCAGACAGTGTTGCTCCTGGGACCAACTGGAGAAAGCAGAATTTTTCCATAAATAATTACAGTGACTTATGTTGAATTATTTATCCTATAGTGATGCTAAATTGTCCCTATTCATGACTGTCCAGCATCCAACTGGCTTTTGAATTACGGTCAACCCCCGAAACTCACAAGGGTAACATTCCAAGAGCACCCGGAAATTGTGAAAAAACATGAATTTGTGATGTAATAAAAATGCCTAAAAATATCTATTTTTATAGTGTAAATCCAAAATATGCCCCGAAATATGCTCCCTGACATGGCTGCGGAGGGAAAGGACGCACTTGCAGACATCAATAACAGATATGATTTTAATAAGAACGGGTTTTCAAGGCACTTGAGATACAAACCAAAAACTCCAGAGGACCTTCTCTCTGGCAGGTGTGAACACAAAACAAATGCAGAGCATACAGCCCTGCTCTCTTCCCTTCCTGAGTAGACCTTCCGTTGCTCCGTCTGCTCTTTTGAGGCTCCTTCCCGTTCTCCGTTCCCTCTGAGTAGTCTAGACAATCACGCTTCCTTTCCAGCCTGTAATGACCCAGAGGAGAGGAAGAAAACATAGGAGAACTGCACAGTCACACACCACAGATGATCCAGAACGAGTCTAGAAGAGCCCTAGGGCCATATGTTTACTCTTCTTTTTCAATTCCCTCACACAACCCAGAAATACATCGGTGACCACACAAAGATTCAGAGGTTCGGCTGGTATTTATTCACGCAGCCAGCCAGTCACAAGATGCAGACTAACACTCAATCATGTTTCTCAGGACAGGTGGACATGCCATTGGGTGCCTAGCAACCCATCCCCGTGGGTACTGGTTACACCTGGGGTGCCTAGGTACCTAATGACCACACTACAGACCTTGACATCACACATCCCTAGTACTCAGGCGACAGGCTTCGTTGTGGCCGTGACTGACGGACCAGATGTGACAGTACCCCCCTCCCCAGGACCAGCTTCCAGGGACGGGCGAGGGTTGACCCCGGCCACTCCCGAAGCCATACAAGGACATCCATTGCAACCAGTTTGCCCCTCCAACCTAGGTCTCCGTGGAGGAAACCTCCTGCATCGGTTTCTTTGGAAATCATCTTTCAGGTCTTGACTTAATACTTCTCTGGCCAGAACCCAACTCCTCTCCTCCGGACCGTGGCCTTCCCAATCCACTGGAGGCATCCTTGACGTCTCAGAGAGTCCAGAGAATAGTTGTGTGACCCGGTAAGCTGGGGCTCCCTCGATCTCAGTCACTGTGGAGAGTGTGGGTTCCACCTCTCCGTCCAACAAGCCTGCTACAGCTGGTTTGAGTAGAGAAACATAAAAGACAGTATGAACCTGCATATGGGGAGGTAACTGTAATTCATATGTGACAGGGTTAACCTGCCTCATGATCTCAAATGGCCCCAGGTACTTGGGGGACAACTTACGTGACAGTAACTTCATCCATAGGTCCCGTGTGGAGAGCCAGACTCTGTCTCCTGCCCGGTAAACTGGCGCCTCTTTCCGATGCCGATCCATTTTGAATCGCCCAACCGCCCTGCTGATGGAAGTGTTCGCTCTCTCCCACACCCGCTCTGCCACCAGTACTTATGAGCTATCACCTCGACAGTTCAGTGGACTCCTGTATGTCCAGTAGGGACTGTACTATGTGCCCACTTATTTACTTTTTCTCTTAATGTTTCCGGTACGAAAATGTTGTTTTTCTGGGTTCTCGGTTTCATCTGTGATGCAGAAGTCCTTGGGTATGCTCAGAATTAACATGATCACTTCTCTGGCTTCTTCAATTAAACTGTGAAACAGTTCCACATGGCTGATATTTTCACTGTTGTCATGCTGTTTAAACATCACAGGACAGTGAATGGGACTATTTTCTTTACTGATAAAATGACTTGTAAAGTTGTAGATTTTGATACTTAATTCTCAATTTCTTGGTCAAAATATTTAGCCATTCTTCTCTGATGGTGCATGTGATGCACCAACATTCGAGAGATGTTTTTGACCATTTTCAGTAGTTGAAACATCAGTGCACCCCTCTGACACTGTGTTATTAAAGAACACATGGGAAAAGTGTGTTGCATCTCTATTAACAGTCAGTCACATAGTGTCAGAAACCACATAAGTGAGTCTATCAGAGATCACCGAACAGCTCCATGTGCTTTGGGAGTGTTGACCATGCTTATTTGTAGTTATGTTCCTTCTTAGGTACATCAGGCTTGCAGTTCTAGGCTAAAACCAAAGGGACATTTGGGTTAAGAGGGAAGCTGTAAAGTAGATTTTTTGGTTGAGATGTTCTTTTAACAGGGACAGAGTGTGAGCTGGGGGCAGGGACAGTTACAGTAAGGAGGTTAGGCTGGATTTTAATAGGCGGGGGATCTGAGGGTGTCCTGTTATATCACTGTATCCCTCCGGGAGCCCGCCGGGATGGAATGATGAGAGGAGGTGCAGAGAGGTGAGACTGAGAAAGAGCTCAAGAGAAGCTTTTAGCATCTCGGCTTCATACCACATTGCGTTTTGTTATCTAGATGCACTCTGTAGGTGTGCAGTTGCCGCCCATCTGTTGCTACCCCCTCTTCCCCCTGACCACACATTTTTTTGGAGTTAGGAGCTCAGCAGTGACACCGACATGGTACTGTATGTAGCGCTGGGATGTGTATCAAGCTCCTCAGTGTTGTTAGAGTTTTACACACTGTGTATACTCATCAGTGGTTAGTTTCGGACCACACGGTCTCCCTTGGCTGGATATTTTTGGATAGCTGACCCCTCTCAACCTAGCAGTCACACTGACCCCAACAACACTGCGGTGCCAATTACACTTGTGCCTACAGCGGTGGGCAGTGCCATGTCAGTGTCAGCGCCGTGGTCCACTCCAATAATGTCTGGCGAGTGGAAGTCCTTTGGTGTCTTTTTCCATTGGCTAGTGAGGGCTGATTAACAGACGGGCTACTTCGTAACTGTACACCAGTGTAGTGGACCATCAAAGTGCCTCAGTGGGAGGCGTTTCTGATAAAATGGCCATGGTAGAAACAGAGGAAAACAACACAATTCCAGTTTATACAGTCAGTTTCACTTTATTTCACACTTTAAGAAACATAAAACAAAGGATCGCCAAACTACTGTACAAATTACTCATCAGTGTCCCATCTGTCTGTCTGTCTATCTATCTATCTATCTCTATCACTAATTACATCGCATTACGGTGATGCAAATTCCTTTAACTGCAAAACTTTTAATGGTAACAGTCAGTCAGAGTAAACATTGCCAGCTAGAAATGAGAGAATGGTTCCATCCATTGGCCTTCAGCACACAGCTGTTTCCATAACCATCAAACCATCAACCATCAGTTATTACATTATTATTAATGGAAATTTAAACAGCACCTTTAAGCTACAAATCACGGCTTGTGCTGGTAGACAAAAGCCCCCCCCCCATTAAAGTACTGTTTCATGTACTCAAGCAACCCACTGATGAATCTGTTCAGTGTTTTCAGTTTCAAATGATACTGTATAAGTACAGTAGAGAATTAAGGACCAAAGTCCAGGAGTTACGTTCCATAACTGATGGACTTTAGTCCTTAATTCTCTCTTTTTTTAAAAAAAACCAAAACAATCTTCTTTTCTGTGCCAATTCAGCTCTTGGACTTCACTGGAGCTTCAGTGTTTAATTTCAGACATGATTTAAAAAGAAGAACTGAAGAAAAAAGAAGAACTGAGCCAAACATACTCTGGTTCCTACGCTGATGGATGCTGGCTAGTCTGAAGCACCACTGCAGCTCTACAGGGGAAGGGTTCTAGAGCTTGTGGTTCTTTTTTGCTTTTTGTACTTTGACTTGAGTCATCATGTCACTGAAGTACTGACTCTTTCGCCGGTTTTACTGAGGTTTGGGTTCTCTCCTGGTAAAGATGATGGAATCCCCACACAGGATTTTTACTGTGCTGTAAATAAACCAATTACAGATTCATGAAACCTCAAACACACTAAACTGTATTACTTTAATTATTGTTGCTCAAACAGGACAACAAAGGACTTTGCTGCTTCTCATCAGGCCTGGATTTTTTTGAAGAACAATGTTCTCCATCAAGCTGGATCCAACTTTCTCCAGTAGAAATTGACAAATCAGCTTTACAGGAGTCTTGTCATGGAGCATTTTTTAAATTCCAACCGTAATGGGATCAGTACTTTGCTGACCACGTCATAGAGCTGCTCTGCCTTTCCTGAGGAAAAGATTTACACTTCGCTCTGTGCTGAGATGCATCATCATCATGAAAACTGACTTGATCACCAAAACTATTTACTATATATAAGAATTTTAGTGCCCTCACATTCACGGACTGCTGAGGTAATGATGATCAATGACATGACCTGCAACCTCAGATCATAAACGAGTGGGAAGATTTATTCATTTATTCATGTGTTGTGCATTTTCACTTTGCTTGAGTTGAAATTTGAAATGTAAATGAAAATATTGGAACTGCAGCGATTTACAGGAGGAACACTGTGCTCAATTTTTTTGGGCCGCAGGCAGTTTAACTGCTGACTGCTTTTCATTTTCACTTTCAGACCTCGATTCCATACGTTTTCCTCTCCACGAATTAAGATTATGCAGCTTAACGTTTATGAAGCCAAAATATTCAGTTATTAAAAAGCCTGCATTCGTGTTTTGTCTGTAATTTGTTTATTTGCTAAGTAAAGTAAAAAGCTGGGTAGCGATTCCATCATTTTTAACAGGAGCTGCAAGTGCTGGGGTCACGATGCCTATTTGGGTCTGGGGCAGGATAGTTTAGTGACGCTGTTCTCTCAGTCTTTTCCAGGTCAGGTGTTGTTTAACCAGGCCAGGGCAGAAACGGATCTGCTGAAGCACCGGCGACGGCCCACACTCGAGGTGTAAAACACTGCGACACATCTGAAGTTGTCGATTAAATGAATGTTAGAGTTCATTCTGAACACTAGAATGAAAAATGATTGGGGTGTAAATGTAAAAAGGTGTGTGGGTTCTATAGTCTGACTGATTCTGAATTGAAGCAGAAGAATCAAACTGAACCGAATCAAGGCGAAACTGGTTTGCTATTGAATCACTCCATAAAAACTCTATTCCCAACACACGAAGCTTAATGAACAGATGGAGGCCGACCTGAAAACACTGTAAACACATCAGAACGTTCACTCATAATGTATTAGGAGCTCATTTTTTGATTTTGGGATAGACAAACCCATGATCTGCCTCCAGCTACTACTATAGAAAGGAATTTACATCCTAAAAAATTGAATATTTGGCATAATCACAGCATAGGCTGTTGTGTCCTGATACTATGTTTGGTCACATATTATTAATATAATAATAATAATAAGTAATATTTACAGCAATTAGAATTAGAACACCATTAGAATAAAGTTGTAAACATGCTGTTAAAATGAAGTAATAAACTCTTTTTGAAAGTGATGACATACAGTTTATGGGAAGATTTGTCTTCGTTTTTTATGTTTTATGTAAATAATGAATGGCCAAATAATGTAACACTAGCGTGTATAGATAATTATACATAAATCAGAATCAGAAATAATAGAAATAATAATCCAACCTATTTGTTATTACTTAATGTACTTTAACATAGTTTAGCCCATTTTGCCCTACACTGTTAAAATGTTTGTTAGTATTGCTGAAACACATTAGTTAGCTAAACTGTATAGCAAATGTTATTATATAGAACTACAAAATCTATCTACAAAATAAATACTCATCTACAAATGGAGGGGCGGGGTTAAATAGTTCTGAATATATATATATATTTTAGGAGTGTGACGAGATCTCGTGGTACGAGATCTCGCGAGATCAGATTTGTCCTGAGAACGTGCCGATACCCTTGCGTTACTAAAAGCTGCGTCTGTGAAGAAAACGGAAAGAAATTCAGTTTGCATGAAAGGGCAAACAACCCTCTCTCTCTGTATTTCTCTCTCGCACGCGCTCTCTCGTTCGTGACTTTTCCGGAGCGCGCGTCTGTCTCTCTCTCTCATTCGTGACTTTTCCAGAGTGCGCGTCTGTCTCTCTCTTTCATTCGTGACTTTTCCAGAGCGCGCGTCTGTCTCTCTTTCATTCGTGACTTTTCCGGGGGACACGTCTCTCTCTCTTGTTCTAGAGCGCACGGATGCCCTCTCTCTCTCTCACACACATTCGTGACTTTTCCGGAGCACACGTCTCTCTCTGTGTCTCTCTCGTGACTTTTCCGTGTTTAAACCTCGGGTTTATCTTTACATTTTCTTTAAGGGTGATGTATTAAACTGTTTAAAATGAAATGAAAGTGTTCT
>JBBPDB010073130.1:0-10108 GCA_037974465.1 Brachypetersius altus | reverse complement strand
GAGCAGTGTGTGGGACGGTACCTTGCTCAGGGTACCTCAGCGGTGCCTAGCGGTCTTGGGAATCGAACCCGGACTTCTGGTCGCAGGGCGAATGCCCTAACCACTAGGCTACCAGCTGCCCCAATATTAATATTGTCTCACATTGGTGTCATTTAACACCTCCTTATTAGAACTGTAAATCCATGGTGCAGTTTGTGACTGTATGAGTATTTCTGCTCCTCTGTAAACCTCTTGAATCGCTCTGCTAGATGATGTTTATACAAGTGTGTCCGGTTCGGACGGCACGTTCTCGCTCCGTTCTGCTGCTTCTCAGATACTGGTGACGTGTTGATGATGTCAGACACATTCCCCTAGAGGAAAAAGCCCATTAGCTGGGCTGAGAGTTCCTTGAACCGTCTGTCTGAGGTCTGCCACTGTCCTCGTTGCTCTCACTTCACTTTTTTTGTGGTGCTCACACGTAGCTGTTGAGGTTTTGTCCCTTTCTGTTCCTAAATATCAGTCTTTTATAGAATGAAGTCTTTGGCTGCAGCCACACAGGTCGGGAGACCACTCGTCTTTCAGTGTTTCGTTATTGGCTTTGAATGTTTCAGGGCTTGTATGTATGTATGTGTGTGTATGTATTAACGCATCAAATAGACACTAAGGGCTCATATTGTGTATTATTCATATGTGTCTGTCTGTTTGTTCTTGAGGTTCTCATGACATTGAATGTCCCCAAATTATCCATCCATTTTCACATGGCTGCATTCCAACCTCATTATCTCATTGAATCAAGGGACTGTTTAGGGACTGGAGAGGACTGAAATATTATCAGATTTTTGAAAAAAATTTTTTTTTTTTTTTTTAAAGAGTTCCGGAATAAGAACTTCAATAATCTTGGTGGTTTTCATATATATATTTATATAAACAGTCAAAAACATGTATTGTATTGTGGTTATATTTTGGACACGTCGTTTGCCCTTATTTAGTATTTGCCAGGAAAGTGCCTAAAATCCCTAAATTACTGTTTCGCCTGCAATCATGAAATCCTAGTAGCAGTGGACCAGCTGAAACAAGAATGCTTTGGCTCATATAGAGCAAGACAAACTGCCATTTTAATGCTGACTTGCAGGGACAGAAATATCTCATAGTTTTAACCAAAGCTGAATGCCATTTATTAGATTTATAAAGATGTTATTTATTACAGGCCTGGCACTGGAAGACCCCTAATGTTCAGTGTTCGAGTTGGATAAGTGGGGTCAAGATCACAGAGCATGGCCTTTAGTCTTTTTAACATCTGGATAGTTTTCAGTTTGAACAAGATCGGCTCGTTAGTGTACTTTTTATAACACAGGACTGAAGCAGCAGTCTTCACTTCTAACGTGAAGGCCTCCCAGTTCCTTACTGCTGGTCTGACCCTGTATTGGATGGTGTTTTCAATTTGTAGCACATGAGTGGGAAGTGAACCCCTCCCATTACCGTATCTAGGAGCTTGAGCCCGTCCCACCGGGAAACTGCTAAATCTGGTGATGGATGAGTCTTGCATGTATCCTAGTCAGATCCTGATAAACTAGGGGGGGATAAACTGGAAATTAAGTGCATCTTTAAGGACAAAGATCATACAGGGGAAAAAAAGGCACTTTTTTGTTTTGAAATATTTTGCACTTAAATATTGTAATGGAATACATTAAATGGAATTTAATGTAATCTAACAAAAGTCTAATTTTTAACCATTAGTTGTGTTTGCAAATCAGTGCGTAAAGTCAGAACAAGGAGATGCATTTCAGTGTGATTTGACAAAAGGCTATTTTTGTATCTAGTTTGCCAAACAGAGACAGGGAGATTAAACAAACCTTTTGAAACAATATTTACAGACTTTTAAGCTTCATTAATTCCAGAAAGTGGTGAGACTGATATTTTGTCCATATTTTGGGGCCTTAATCGGTCACTACAGATTCCTGAATGTTCACATTTCGGATTCCTGGAAGACAACAGATACTTAATGAGTCATATACACTCTCCCACACATTTTCCTTCCTTCCTTATGTTTCTTTTATCTCCCTCTTTTTGTCAGATTACTTTTTTGTTTCTCTCTCTCTTTCTTTCATTCTGTCCTAACTTTTCATTTTTGTATGTCCCTCTTTTTGTCCTATTATTTGACTCTTTCTCTCTCTGTCTCTCTTTTTCTCTGTCTCCCTATGTCTCTCTCTCTCTCTCTCTCTGTCTCTCTCTTTCTCTGTGGATCTCTCCCTCTCTGTCTGTCTGTCTGTCTCTCTCTCCCTCTCTCTCTCTGTCTCACTCTTTCTTTTTCTCTCTGTCTGTCTCTCTCTCCCTCTCTCTCTGTCTCTCTCTTTCTGTCTCTCTCTCTCTCTATCTGTCTCTCTCTGTCTCCCCTTTTTCTGTCTCTCTCTCCCTCTCTGTCTGTCTGTCTCTCACTCTGTCTCTCACTCTTTCTTTCTTTGTCTGTCTGTCTCTCTCACTCTTTCTTTCTTTCTCTCTCTCCCTATCTCTTTCTGTCTGTCTGTCTCTCACTCTCTCTCTCTCTCTCTGTCTGTCTCTCTCACTCTGTCTCTCACTCTTTCTTTCTTTGTCTGTCTGTCTCTCTCACTCACTCTTTCTTTCTCTCTCTCCCTATCTCTCTCTGTCTGTCTGTCTCTCACTCTTTCTCTCTCTGTCTGTCTGTCTGTCTCTCACTCTCACTCTCTCTCTCTCTCTCTCTCTCTCTCTCTCTCTGTCTCTGTCTCCCCCTTTTTCTGTCTCTGTGGATCTCTCTCTCTCTCTTTCTCTCTCTGTCTGTCTCTCTGGACTCAGATCTGACCATGAGTGTGACTCTCTCAGAAGGTTACTGAAAGCAGCGGCCCAGGCGATGTCAAAGGTCACTAATACAACTACAGATACCACGTTCTCAGAAGAGAAGCTATTGACCAATCAGAGCTGCTCCCATGCTCTTTCTACTATGTGTGTGTGTGTGTGTGTGTTCAAACTTACAGGAATGAGGGAAGGCAAGAGAAGTTGTGCAAGAGAAAAGTCGTACAGGAAACACATGGAGAGAAGTCATTTAGAATTTTTAAAAACAGGATTTCCTGTTAAGATAAATATATATCTCCTAATTATGACTAATTGCACCTAGTACATAATGACAATTACAGAAGAGTATCTGATAGTTAATGTTTAGTTTTTTAATATCTTGCCGTTATATCTCATAAATACACTTTTATTTACAAAAAGTGCCTGCCTATATCACAAATGGGGACTTTAATGATGTTGTATTCAGATAGGAAGACTTTAATTTGGAATCAGTCCCCCTTTTGGATCTATAATGGCTTCTGCTCTTCTTGGAAGGCTTTCCATAAGATTTTGGAGTTTCTGTGGGAATTTGTGCCCATTCTTTCTGTAGAGCATTTATAAAGTCAGGTACTGATGTTGGACGGGGTTGAGGCTCTTAAGAAACTGTCACATGAGAGTATCTTAATGTGTGCTATTAGTCAGAAAATACTTGGTGTGGTACAGTGCGGTTACTCAGAAAATGTCCAGGACCCATATAAACATTTCTTTCTTGTTTTTAGTACTTACATCAAACTCAAAATAAGGGCTGAATCACAGTTGACATTGTTACATTTGCACAGTGAGCTGCTTTTGGCTGGAAGTTTACATTAGATAACTAATATAGAATAAATACGTTCCTGATGTGTTGGTTTATCTTGGTGTATTTGAAGCCTATAATTGATGCATGTAGAGAGTGAAGGGTAGCCCACCTGGTCCAATCCCCTAGAAGAACATAGTCAATTCTGGCTATGATAGAAATATCAGAGCACCCAGTGCTTGTCATGTATGGTGGCGCAGCTACAGACCAGCCAGAGCGCCCATGCTGACCCCTGCCCACTGATGAGAGCCTACAATGGGCACATGGTGATCAGAACTGCACCATGGATCAATGGAAGAAGTTGGCCTGATCTGATGAATCATGTTTTCTTTTACATCTTATGGACGGCCGGGTGCATGTACTTCACTTAACTGAGGAGGATATGGGTGCACTATCCAGGCATTGTGGATGTGGATGTTTCTTTGACCTGCAGAACCTACCTACCTTACCTTATTGCTGCAGATCAAGTTCTCTTCTTCATAGCAACAGTATTCCATAATGGGCCCCCAAATAGTGAGTCCAGGGAAGGTTTCAGGAACATGATAAAATGTTCAAAGTGCCTCCAACTTCCCCAGATCTCCGTATGACTGAGCATTTGTGGGATATGCCTGACAAACTAGTCCAGTCCATGGAGGCCCCACCTCGCAACTTAAAGGGTCTGCTGCTAACATCTTGGTGCCAGATACCACAGCACACCTTTGGATTTCTTGGAGTAAGGGCAAATCAGTTTGGGTGGTTTTAGTTTTTAGTGTTGTGGCTGATGTATGTATATATGTGGTCTATTTAATAAATAAATAGTCTATTTATTTCTATCGTTTACACTTTTTTAACGAGGACATAAATGACCAATGCCTGTGTAGCATTACTTCCTCACTTAAGCGAGTTTGTTCAGTTGGTGAATGTGTGTTCAAGGCAAGGTGCAGCTTGTTATCATTTTAGATGTTTTGCATTTCTCCAGCGCATTGTTTTTCATTACCATGGAGTCGCCTTTCCTGTCTGTGGATCCTGCTCGACTCGTTTGATTTAAAAACTTTTACAAGGCTTTAAGCTGTCTGTCAGTGAGCTCATGTGTGTAAAGTGGTGGTTTTATGTTGCCATGATGTGGTTTCTTTATTTTGCTTATAGAAAAAAAAAACAGTGACTGATAAGATTGTAAACTTAGTAATCTGTCTATGTTCTCTACTTTCCATGGATGCTTTTAACGTAGTGTGGGTTGCTATAGGACCACCTCCTTCTATTCTTAGTACTTCACTTTTTTAAATATGCGGCAAAAAAGGGACCTTGTTCACATTCATTTTATCTTTTCCCTTTTTCTAGAATTGCCAGTTTATTGTCTGAAGCCGAAACATTGTTTTTACGCTTCTAAATTGAAGGTATATTTTGGGCTTGCTGATTGTTTTGACTTCCCATTCCATACGCTGCTGTGGCTGCCGCACGTCTAGGTCTTTGTCTCTTGTTATTGATGGCATTTTTGTGGCCTGTACAAGCCCAGTTCCTTTGTTAAGTCTTTGAGGCGTTCAGTGCGTGACACAATATTTGCAGCGATATTAGACTTGTTCATAGTTTTGTACCACAATGGAGCAGTTTATGATAAACAGATGATATTGTGATATTATCTGGAACTTCTCTGAAAAATAACAATGTTTTTTCCTCTCCGATGTAAAAGCTTTCTGGTTTTGCCTTGTTCGCACACTTTTAATGCTTTTGCTGTTATTTAATGTTTTATATTGATGTATGTGACACTTCCTCACAGAATTACACTCATTGTTCATTTTAATTGGTATATAACCTTTTTCTTTTTTCATTTATTCATTAGTGTCTATACTCTACTCAGGTTTATTTTATTTCTACATTTTTTTTTTTAAATCCCCAAAAGAACAGTTTTAAGTGCCTTTATTTTTAAAAGTAGACTTTTTTATGTCCCACACAGGCTACAGTAATGGCGGGCAGTGGCAGGTTGGCAGTGTTTGCCTGCTGGATCTGCTGGATGAAGGCGTGTCGGGAGTGGGCACCTACGAAGACTTTAACACCATTGACTGGGTGAGGGAGAAGTCGAAGGACAGAGACCGCCACAGAGAGGTGAGGCAGCCGATGGGGCACATACGCTGCTCGTTTAAAGTTTAGAGATTACTATTGAAATTTGAGTGTCCGTGCTGTTACTTTTTCGTGAACCTTGTGATTCGTCTCTCTGGCAAACATTTAAACACTTTCTTGTTAATGAATCATAATATTTTATGGCTGATCCTGTTTCTGATTTCTTATGTGTCACATTGACCTATGTCTCTATACTTTTGTCTGTTTTTTTGGTTTTGTTTTGTTTGTTTTTGATTTTCTTTATAATTCCCAATTCCTTATAATTTTGCCTAGTTCATGATTTGATGGTGTCATCAAATGAGGTTTACCGCCAAGGTAATATTCTAGCAAATGTCATTACATGAATATTAGTTGATGGTAATACTATGTCTTCCCTAGAATAGGCTTTAAAATGACTGCAAATTGAGAGAACATGATCTCTATTAAACATATTTGAGAAGCCAGGTGTCTACAAACAGTGCAGAGGACGAAGAAGCGTAAACGTGATCTCTCTGTCTGCCTCACAGATCAGGAGAAAGAAGAAGCAGTCTGTGGAGAATCTTCTCTTTAGTTTGAGTGATGCGTTCTCTGGTTGGCTCCTCATGCTTCTTATTGGACTCATGTCAGGTCAGTGACCTGCCACAAACACACCATTCATTTCCAGTTAGCCTTTTCATTTCTTGTTTTTTTCTTCCTCATTAAACAAAGCTTGCTTTCATTAATAAAGTGCATGTAGATAAGCAATTTGAACAATGAATTTAGCAAAGGAAATGGTTTATTTTGCAGATGTGAATACGGAATAGATAATACAATTCGGGAATTTCATGACAGTCCATGGCCACAGAATGACTAACAATATTTAAGTCTTGGTCCAACACAGCATGATAGAAACTGACTACTGTTCTCTGAGGTATGGTGTACGGTTGAGGTATCAGGAAGTATTTGAAAGTAAAAAGGTATTTTGATATAAAGTGATAATATCTCTTGCTAAAGAGGGCGAGCAGAAAAACACAAGAAACGGAAATAGCTATTTTCACTTGTCTGTTTTTGAGCAGCACCATTTAGATACAGTTGCTGTCTATTGCTCATCTCCACCCTCTGCTCTCTACTCCCCATCTATCTAATGCACAGCAGCGTTTCTGGCATTTTAAACACAGTGTATATACTGTTCACTCGGTTAGACACATCTCACTCTTTGGAACACTGAGGTAGATGATTTTGTTCCATGTGCGGTTTTGTTAGTCATCCTTTAATCCTTAATCGGTGGTAAGTTTTTCCCCACAGAACCACTGTTAGATGGATGTTTTTGGTCAGTTCTCAATACAACAGTGACCGTGATGTGTGTACAATGTATTGTATATTAAAAGGGGTACTCCAGTCTGATTGTAAACTTTATGATAACATGGATAATGAGTATTTATCCCATAACCCCCTCCGTGCTTTACTTTAAATCATAGTTTTAAAATTTTAGTCTCATTAGAACTGATGTTTCCAGTTTTCAGAATCACATTATAAATGTATTTATTCCTATGTATGACTTCACTTATGTGTTTTGTAGAGTATGACTTGGTGTTATTTATTATTCTTCCTCAATTCTTCTTCTTCTTCTTCTTTCTTCTTCTTATTATTTATATTTCTCCTTCCTCTTTTTCGATTCCTTCACTTAAATGAATGTAGCTCATCTTTCTCCCCCGCTCTGTCTCTGCAGGAGCCCTAGCTGGAGGTATAGACATTGCGGCTCACTGGCTGACAGACCTGAAGGAGGGTGTTTGTCTGAACGGTTTCTGGTTTAATCATGAGCAGTGTTGCTGGAACTCCAATGAGACCACCTTCCAGGAGAGAGATAAATGCCCCCAGTGGAGGAGCTGGGCAGAGCTTTTGGTGGGAGTCTCTGAGGTGGGTTGGAAAAGCAGCACACACACACACACACACACACACACACCAACAAGCTGTAGTATCTCTCCCTCTCTCACACATGCCCAGTCTGATATAGCGAAACCTGTTGTATTGACTTCTTGAGAACAAAGGGTAGAATGTGAATTTGGTGGTTTCAACAGTTTTACCCATTCCAGATTATTTCAAAGGAAAGCTGATAAAGGTGGAAAACATCCAAAGTCCAAGAGCAGATGGTTTGCTGTGAGCAGAATCGAGTGGTTACAGGCTGAATCACTCTTCCGCAGCAGCTCAGGATGTTTGGTGGTATTCACTCCCTCTAGTGGCTCAGAGTTTTTAACCGCAACAGGAAGTTGCAACAGCAAGTTTTGAAACCAGAAATGCTCACTATGCTTGTTTATCTTAAACAGCGTTTGGGCCTCAAGCATTTCATCTTAAGCCCTCTCCTTCGGTAACAAAAGATCATATCTAGAATTTCATATAATTCATATAGTTCATATAGGTAAGTAGAGGCTACAGTCAAGTTAACAGTGTGCAGACACTTTTGTTTGTGTTGTTTAATATGCTTTTCATATACAAAGATGCATTTATAAATGTGAACATTTATGAAGTTGAGTATAAATAACTGGGGTGTACACTACATTCAAATGATTTTTAAAAAAAAAAATAGTAGTTTTTAAAAAAATAAGTTCTATAAATGAATACTGAACAACTAAAATTGTATTAAGTCACTGCATTAAGAGATCGCCACTGGTTGGGAAGATTTCATGCATCAGGGAGTGATCACAGAGCAGAGCAGCTGAATGAGCTTCCAAATATCTTGAATGGAAGAAGCTACAGTAATTCAAAAAAAAAAGAAAAAAGTGGGAAAACACCACTAAAGCACCAGAGACAACAGTTCCTGACAAAACAAGAACATAACTCTTGAGCAGTAACTCAGCTACCCTTGTTTGAAGAGAGAAGGGATGCACATAAGTTCAGTGCAGTGAAAGTGAAAGGGTTATAATTAGGGCTGGGAAAGTTCATGCGTTATTATCGCTTTAACGTATTATTTACTTAACGCCGACAATTATTTTATCGCGCGTCAATGCAGGTTTTTAAAATCCTGTATTTTGAAAGTCGGTGCTTACATTAATGTTTTTACAGAAATGTTTGAACTTCAGCTGTGACTGTGTTAAAGAGAACACTGCGGTTAAAAATCCCCTTTTTTTACAGCGTTATTCCTCTTTTATCATTAATAAAGATAAATGTCCAGAAACAGGTTTAATAATCGTATAATAGTCCTCCAGCAGTAGTTTAAAGATGATTGAAGGTGATCACCAGCACGTGTCGAACCTTTAGGTGCATGTTTTGTGATTTTTTCCTGGTGCCCAGCTGTGAGTGAACTGTTGCAGAAGTGATAGTTTAGGAAAGAATGTAAACGCGTGGTGTCTTTCCCCAAAGGCAGTGAAAGAAAGACGTTTGGTGTCTGAAGTTCGCTTCTTTGGTTCTGCGCTGGCGAACGTAGCTGACATGGAATATCATTACTGACTCGCCTCAAGCAGCAGGGGGTTGTCAGTCAAGAATTCCGCTGAATTTTTAAAAACTTTCTCAGAGAAGCCAATATTTTCACAGTGGCGGCGAATGGAACCAGACGTCCCCAGCGCTTACTGTCTCTGAAAGATAATAATGAATGCGCTGATGCCTCGACCTTCTTATGCAGAGTGTTGTGATGCGAAACAGGTTCGCTGGAGACGTGAGGTCTGGTTCTAGGGCTGGACGATTAATCGAAAAGTAATCGAAATCGACATTCAGAACCTATAATCGATCACAATTTTCCAGGTCGATTATTCCGATTACTTTCCCTTTAAAAATGTAGAGAGTAGATAGTGTCTGTGTGTGTGTGTGTGTGTGTGTGTGTGTGTGTGTGTTTCCTTCAGTTATTTTAATATCAAGTAACGCACCCTTCATTCAAAAACCTCTCACTTGTAATATGTGAGAATATTTACTGTACAAAACTCGTCAGAGAACTATGAGGGCAAAAAAATGAAAAACATAATCGATCATTAATCGTAATCGAGTTAAA
The DNA here is from genome assembly GCA_037974465.1 of Brachypetersius altus. Taxonomy (NCBI): domain Eukaryota; kingdom Metazoa; phylum Chordata; class Actinopteri; order Characiformes; family Alestidae; genus Brachypetersius; species Brachypetersius altus. The sequence continues at coordinate 455 of JBBPDB010073130.1, read as the reverse complement.
ACGTTCAATTTATCGAGATTTAGATTTTAGGCCAAATCGCCCAGCCCCATCTGGTTCCATTCACCATCACTGTGAAGAAATCTGAACCATTTCACACCAAATCTGCTCTGAATAACTTTTCACTTTTTTTCCCAATTGAATTGAACCAAAACGCCTTCCGATGCTAAACCTAGGTTCTTATAGGCTGTCTAAGTTACGTAATCCTGTTGTTTAATGCTGGCACTATCAATCGCATCGTAAATCCAGCCTCATCTCGATAACCGTCTGATTAATATACTGCACTCAGTACAAAAGCAAATTTAATTTCACACCCGAATCCTGCTGGTGTGGGTTTCCTCTCATTCAGTAAATCCACGCCAAGTCACTTTGTAAGCTGATAGCACCTCCTTGTTGACTTTCTGATGACCTTTATTTAACATTTGAAACTCTTCACTAATAAAACACAGGTCAAAATC
>JBBPDB010073089.1:0-10109 GCA_037974465.1 Brachypetersius altus | reverse complement strand
TCACATTTTGTGTAATGGTCAGGCGTCCTATATGGACAAAAGTAATGGGAGCGCTGTACGTGTCGGCTGGTTTTTGTGGGGGTCAGATGTCCCATTACTGTTGTCCATATTAAATAGCTCCGCGCTGGTGTTTAGGGGCGGACTGGCGATCTGTGCGTTCTGCAAAAAGGCCCAAGATGCGGCTGAGATGCTAAAACCCAACCTGGTAGAGAAAGTCCCAGTCCGCCGCTGCTCGCGTTACTGTGGTGAAATAATTGCCGGCGTTAAGTAAATAAAGCATTAACGCGATAATAACGTGTTAACTATCCCAGCCCTAGTTAACAGCAATTAAACATTAGCTCTTGGCATTAATAATTGATCGTATTATTAACTCTGACTGCTCTGATTGACTTGTTCTTCTATACTATAACTTATACAGTTTAGACTGAAGTACAATAAACTAGAACATCATTACATATTACTGTATGTCAGCTTTTGGGGAACGACAAGAATGAAAATAATTTCCTGTAATGATCTATTTCCAGTGTGTCTTAGTAAGCTATCATATAATATTATATTACTAAAACAGGGATTCTGGACTTTTTAACAGTGGCTCATAGCAAGTAAACACCCCCGGACAAGCTACATCTTGTGTGTGTGTGTGTGTGTGTGTGTGTGTGTGTGTGTGCGTAATGGAAAATAGCCAAAAGCTAAGGATGTAGAAGAACTAGGTGTCAGAAAAAGGCAGAACCAAACACATCCAGTGTGGCCTGGAGGCCAAAAGTGTGTCGCCAACGTGGGGGAGGGTGGCTGGAGAAGCCCCTCAGAAGACCAAGACATTGAACCACCTGTGCAAGTGTTTGGCAGACAGCTAGGAATTTGTGGACATGCGTGCCTGAGAAAACAAACACACACACACACACACACACACACACACTGAAATGTTATGAGAACTAGCATGAGCAACATCTCAAGGGCTAATCTGAAACTTGAGAATGAACAACTATAACATGAACAACAGTCAAAGCAAACAGCTGGGAAAGAATTCCTCCTTTGCCAGAGCTGGAATCCCACACATGCTACACGCTCTCTTTGTGTACGTGTGTACGTGTGTGTGTCTGTGCACAAGCAGCTTGTTGCCTATAGCTGTAGACAATGGCAGCACTTCCTCTGCTGCTAACACGGAAGCCAGTTGCCCACAGACACACTGGGCATTTAACATCCTACTATCCAGCCCAGCCCAGGGGGAAGAGTTCCTTTTGGTTCCTCCCAGCATTTGTTTGTGTCATGTTTAATAGCCATTAATAGTCATACTACTACTACTATGTTGAGCTGTCCAATGAAGAGCTCAGTGCAGCTTGTACAATTTTAAGGTCCAAAAAATGAGATGCCTTATATTTGAGGCTCATCGTTGAGATGGATGTCACTGACTATAGTACGTCTTTTCAACTAATGTTACAAACAAACCATGAGCACTGGAAGCATGTTTAATGTGGTGGTGGTGGGGTGGGGGGCAATCTACGTATCAGCCGCTGGGGGATGTCCATGTCCGCAGTTCTACAACTGCTACAACTGCAACTACCTACTACTACTGTTACTAGAACTACTACTACAACCACTATTGTTACTACTGCTACTAGAACTACTACTACAACCACTATTGCTACTACTGCTGCTACTACAACTACTACTACAACCACTATTGCTACTACTGCTACTACAACTACTACTACAACCACTATTGCTACTACAACTACTACTACTATAAATGCTTCTTCTTCTACTACTACTACTATAAATGCTTCTTCTACTACTGCTACTACTACTATAAATACTACTGCTGCTACTACTACTACTATAAATACTACTGCTACTACTACTACTACTACTACTACTATAAATACTACTGCTGCTGCTACTACTACTACTACTACTATAAATACTACTGCTGCTGCTACTACTACTACTACTACTACTATAAATACTACTGCTGCTGCTACTACTACTACTACTACTATAAATACTACTGCTGCTGCTACTACTACTACTACTACTATAAATACTACTGCTACTACTACTACTACTACTATAAATACTACTGCTACTACTACTACTACTACTACTATAAATACTACTGCTACTACTACTACTACTATAAATACTACTGCTACTACTACTACTATAAATACTACTGCTCCTACTACTACTACTTCTACTATAAATACTACTGCTACTACTACTACTACTACTACTATAAATACTACTACTACTACTATAAATACTACTGCTGCTACTACTGCTACTACTACTATAAATACTACTGCTGCTACTACTACTACTATAAATACTACTGCTGCTGCTACTACTACTATAAATACTACTGCTGCTACTACTACTACTATAAATACTACTGATACTACTACTACTACTATAAATACTACTGCTACTACTACTACTACTACTACTGTTACTATATCTAAAACCACAACTACTACTGCTACTACTACTACTACTGCTACTAGAACTACTACTTCTACTAATACTGCTACTGCTACTACAACTGCAACAACTACTACTATTACTACTACTACTACTATTTCTACTACTACTACTAATCATTATAATAATAAAGCTATAAACAGGATATTTGGGAGAAAAGCCCTCTATTCGTCGCTGCTAGGTTAAGAGTGGTCCACCCAAAAATATCTAAGAGTGTCTCTGTGGTTATAAACTAGAGGATGTTTATCAGCAAATGGGCTGCATTCTGGAACTACAAGGTAGAGTACAAGGCATTTCGCTTTTTCCGTCACTTCTACTTGAGCACAGGTTATATTTTGTTAATTCGTTTTTTAATTAAATTTCAGTGTCTCTGTGCTCTTTTCAAACCGCATAAACAAAGCAATACAGAATGGAAATGGTTCCACTGATCCACAGAGTTACGTTGCAAGGCTGCTGTGGCATCAGTGGCTCAGAGCACTGGTTGATTTCCATATCGGTTTTGAGGCCCTGGGTCAAGACATCAGCCTTCTTCTGCTGAAGCCCTGCAACTGCTCAGGCAAACAGGCAGGTTAATCAGTATATGTCTCCTGTTGTAATTCAGTCTTAGGTTTAAAAGCTTTAGTCTCTGACTAAGGCTAATTTATTTCGCACTTAGAGGCCTCCTGGGATTTAAATCAACCGCGGACCGAATCCTGGTCTGATTCATGAGCAGCCAAGTCTTAGACTGATGCAGTTCAATGCTACAGAACTGGAAGGTCACATCCAGCAACTGTAAAGAATCACCAAGCTTTTCAAAAGTGTTTTGATACAGATATTAAATATTTACATAATAAATATTGAGCCGGAACACACTTTGTTTAATTCCCTAAAAAAGGTCTATATCATGGAAACCCCAACATTCCCTTGCTTTACTGAAGTAAAAGAGTTAAAAGTGTGTATAAACTGTGGTGCTGCTGGTGGCCTAGAGTTAAGACGTTGCCTCTGCAATCAGAAGGTGGTGAGTTCAATTCCCAACGCTGCTAGTGTGAGGTACATTTGAGCAAGGTACCATCCCCACACACTGCTCCCTGGACGCCCCTCATTGGTGGAGGGGTTAAATGCAGAGAAAGAATTTCACACTGTTCATGCGTGACTATAAGGGGCCACTTTACATAAAATATACCTTTCCCTTCCCTGCCCACACTGTCTAGGCAAACTAAGCTGCAAAACAGTCTGTTTTCAATTAATCATTTCTATGATACCATGAAAACCTGTGATTTACGTACTGTATACCCACCCTTACAGAAGTTTATCCCTGCCTACTCTTACAGTGAATACAGTGAAATCAGTTAAGACAGAGATCGTTTATATTACATTTACAGCCTTTAGACGCTTTTATCCAAAGAGACTTCCATTTCCTAACTGAGTGGACGGTCTCCCTGGAGCAACTTGGGGTTAAGGGTCTTGCTCAGGGACCCAGTGGTGGTGCTGAAGGTAGGATTCAAGCCCACGACCTCTTGGTCGGGAGGCAAGTATCCTACCCACTGAGCCCCTCCACCCATATACATCATAAAGAGGGCTTGGAATGTTGGAACATGATTGTTTTTGAGAAATACAATCCCACACACCTTATAAGTGATTCTCACGGGAAAAACTGCAAGACATGGGCCCTTTAAGTACACTTAAAGGGGGCTGTGAAGTACATTGGGTGGTACTAAATATATATATATATATATATATATATATATAGCCTATTATTTCAAAGGAAGGCAAGATATCTCAATTCAGTCCAATTCACTTTAATTGATACAGTGTTTTTTACAACAAGTTGTCACAAAGCAGCTTTATAGAGTCCAGGTCCCAGCCCTTAGAGAGTAACCCAAAGCCAATAGAGGTGAGGAACCAAGACATCTCTTAAGGTTTGACACTGGCGATACAGATATTCGACCTTACCTCTATTTACAATACATAGTTTGTTACATCAGAAAATAGCCTTTATAGTAATGAATATGTTTCTGAAAATAAATATTTTAGATATTTTTTATAATTAACAATCGCAGTTATTCATTTCTTAATCAACAATTAATCAAATGATGAAGTCATGTATTATTTCAGGTCACAAATATCTATACACAACTAAAAACCACACTTCCATGATAATGCTAATCTCAGCTAGCATCCCTATGGGAATCTAGTAGTATTTTACCGTGTTGTGCATGTCTAAACTCGATCAAACAGACATCTGAAGCATGTTTAAGACATTCCATTTTTTATGTGAAGCTTGTAACAGACCTACGAACATGTACTGAAGCTCATATGTAGTATCTGCTTATCTACAGTGACTCCTTTCATAAGCGTCCTAGCATAGAGCTCCTGCTGTTTATCACATTACACAAACCCAGTGGGGTGACTGCTGATTGAATTCACAGTCACTGAGGTGCCTGTAACTTAAACTAGGCCTAGAGTGACGCCTGTCCTCAAAAACCGATCCCATATTCTGGAAATCAACATTAATTCCTGTCGTTTCCCAAGTGTGTTGTTTTTTCAACCTAGATACCACACAGAAAAGCAATTCTTACTAGATACACTATCAAACACGATGTCCTTAAAATGTGCTTAACCCTACCTTAATTTACCCCTGAAAATACATCAGTGCTCTTAACGGTGAAGTGATCCCTTCATTTTACCTTAGAAGTGGATTTAAGGCACACGTATGAAACCCCTTAATCTTAAACATACTCAAACATATTTAAGGGGCAACTTTTAAAAAGGAAGAGGAAAATTCGGTAGTTTTACCCCTTAGTTAGCCTTAATCTGTGCACTTTTCCCCTTAAGTTTCCTTTATATCCTGGAAATTAAGGGAATTTTAAGAAGTAGTGGTTTCGTAGTGATAATTGTTTATTGAAATGTAACCTGTTGTTCCCAAGCAAAACATTGTAATGAAGCATGAGGGGTGCTGTAGAACTCCAGTACACAGAATGAAGCAGCTCGGCTGGTCGTGCGACCGTTTGGGTTAGTTGAAGACCAGCCGAGCTGCTTCATTCTGTGTATTGAAGTTCTTTAGCACCCCTTGTGCCCACCCCACTGCTACACTAGATACCCATGGCTGCCTGCATTAAGTTCAATGCACCAGCTTTTGCCTACAGAGCGACATCTGGGTCTGCACCCAGCTCCCTATCATTAATCCTATCATTCAGCCTTATGTTCCTACTCGGCCCCTTCGCTCCTCCAAGGAACGCTGTCTGGCTCTGCCACCCCTACACACAAGGCCAACCCAGTCCTGCTGTTGGGAACAACAGGTTCAATTTCAGAAAACAATGGGTCCTCTGGTGGAATGAGTTGCCCAGAACCTCTCTCTGTCTTCAAAAACCTCCAGAAGACTCATCTGTTCGAGTCTCGCAACTCAAATGGGTCCCTATGTTGTTAGTCGCTTTGGATGGAAGTCTGCCAAATGACCTGTAACGAAATCTAATGTAAAGATATATTTATGATTCTACAAAAAACAGACCCAAACTATGTCTTCTGTCTTCTGTAATAGAGAGACAAGCTGGTGCACCATCAGTCTTTAGGCTGGTTCCAGATAGGACCAGGCACCGCCAGCATCTGCATAGTATTCTAGCAAGGGAGGAGGAAAACAGAGACAGGTGTGTATACAAAAATACTACTGGATACATAAAGTGCTGCACTCGTACAATACATCTCTTTTACTGAGGGAGTGGGGCTCAGAAAGGCTTTTCATTTACAAGAGGCCCTGGGCCAACAAAGTCTTGAAAATAAAAGAAGTGATAAACGCAGACACACACATACACCTGCAATGAAACGTCTTTTTTTGTGTGAGCATGTAAAAGCTGGTGTTCTGCACGTGTTACGAAGGGGCGCTCCTCTGAGAGTGGTCTCAATGGTCTTATCTGCTGTTGAGCAAATAAGCAGGAGAAGCGATAGGGAAAGTGGAGGCAGTTATGTGAGTAATGTCAAGGTCTTCACGCTATCGTCTTTTCTGAGATACGAGCTTTCCTCCTACTGAGAGACAAGGGCTTTATTTATACTGTAATGCTAAAGGTCAACAAAGTCAACCCCAAGAAAGGACATAAGCACCCCAGGTCAGTAGTGTATCTATTGGGCCTCAGTGTAAAATAAATAATAAATCAAATATAATTACATTCTGTTTTGGGTGAAGTATGATACAAATTGATTTTCACTCTTTTATCTAGGAATAGTTTTGGCTCAAGTATCATTTCATGTAAACAGTTTTTCATTTTCACTTAAGGCATTATTGTTATTTAAATTATTTTGCCTCCAATTTTAAAGTGTATTTCTGTCTCGAGTGCAGTTAAACGGAGATACGTTTTCATTGTCACAAGAATATTTTTGGCTTGTTTTTCATACAGATGTGGATTGCATTTTAATTAAAGGCTGATACTTTTATTTCAAGTAAAAGCATGCTTTTCTTAAATTTTCCCTCAAGAAAAATGTTGGATTTGGTTTTCCAATTTTTTTCCGAGTAGTTTTTAGCTTGAGACAAAATGAAGATTTCCTCTTATTTTGAGTGTATTTTCAAACGTAGATGCCAAGATTTTCAGTATTTTTTGGGTTCACTTTTTTCCTCGATCATGATAGATGTAGATACTTTCTGATCTTCACTCAAGTGTCTATCAAGCTGTTTCTCTGCACTTGGAAAAGCAGCAGTGCATTGTAGAATATGGCGCGACGTGAAGTCTAGAGTTTTGTGTAGAGAATCTGCTCTCCACTCAAAAGCGATTTCCCTGAGGCTATCTGTTCCAGAGTTAGAACGCAGGGGCATTTTCTTCAGCAAAAATAGTGACACGTTTGATTGGGAAATGGTCTGAATTACAACTGAAACGGCTGTAATTGTGAAGACAGCTTCCCGTCACAAGCCAACAGTGATCTCAGCAGCTGAACCCGCGCCAAAGTCATGTCTAAATGCCTGAATCTGATCAGATAAAGAAGACAGATTTGAGTATTACTGCCTGAATGAAGACAAATACAGATTATATCACAGTCTTGCCCTTAGGCCAAGAAATACAGATCTTTAGTGATGTGGTTCACTATCTTTATGGTGACTAAAAGTTAGAATTCACTTGACAGCAATTCATAAAATTCATTCATTTTCCACAACCTCTTAATCCTTACTGGGGTTCCGGGTACCCGGAGCCCATACGGGGTCTATGGGTGCGAGGCAGGGACTCGCACTGGGCGGGGTGCCAGCCGACCGCAGGGCCCACACACACACTCACGGTCAATTTAGAACCCCCAATTCACCTGACATGCATGTCTTTGAACTGTGGCAGAAACTGGAGACCTCTAGAGAAAATCTACACCACAAGGAGAACACGCAGATGCTACACACAAGACCAGGACCCGGATTTGAACCCCCAGCCCTGGAGGTTTGAGGCAAAAGCTCTACCCACCACACCACTGCAGGGCCCACACAGTTAATAATAATGTAGGAGTTAAGTTTGAAGATGTAATTAAATGTTTTAGTCCAAATACCTCCAGTAAAACAGGGCAACCTTACACACAGTGCCTGACCACCACCTAGAACCACTGTACAGGTGTCAAACAGGGGTCTTGAACCCAGAACCTAAACTTTGTGTTTCTGGAAAAATAAATGTATAGGAGCAATTTGGCACTAGATCCATTACTAAACTAAAGAAGTAGGATTTCGACTCCATCCACGACTCCGTGTGGGGTAAGCCGTAAATTCTACCAATTCGATTTTTTCCCGCCAATTTATTCCTTTAAGCCAACCTTTGGATTTAGGGCTCACATCATGGGAAGACTTTGAATTTAGGTTTTGAATTTAAGTTTGATGTGGTTCAGTTAAGCATTCAAACGCTGATAACAATACATACCAGGTCAAATAGTCCATCTATCAATACAGAGTCACAAACAGGCTATTCTGAATTTGTGTTTGTCATGTCAGAAAAATCTACGCCTTTACATAAATCAGTCCGTTCAGCCTGTTTCATTTGAACAGGTATAGGGGGTTTGAAATATGGATTAGGACTATTGTTGTGTACACAAACCCACACAAACATAAAAAATGCATAAAAGTTGCATGTTGGATATGTGGAACTAGCTGCAGGGCAACATCAGTGGCCAAGATATTGATGTCCCTGAAGTGTCCCTGTAGTTGAAAGCCTGCAGTGACAGCAGTGTTACAGCCTCTAACTGTACAGAGGCAAGCTGGAAGGGTTTCTAATAAAGCAGTCTTTGCAAGTTGAAAAGACAACATGTGTTCGTTTGGGTAATTGACTGGGTGGGTTGGCGCCGGTTCCGCACCGCTCCTTCCTGAACAGTAGCAGAAGGAGCACTAATACCAAGCTAGGAAAGATAATATGGAACCGAGAGGGTCTCATATTCACAGCCACTGCATCATTAAAAAGCTAATCGAGTGTGGCACATAACACACTGTACACATACACCCACACAGCCAGGCGCTCCGCTGCGAAATTCCCAAGGGGTCGAGGCGAATACCTGTGCTTAAAGCTATCTAAGCGGAGGGAGTTAGTGTGGGAAAGTACGTAAGCACTAATGGATGGAGGGAGATAGAGGCTAAGTGGGCGTCTGCACCGCGAATGCATACTAATGAGGCTGTAGCCTGCAGTGATTAATTAGTGTGCGAGACTTTGGGGAATAAATGCATTGCTGAGCCTGCTTCGCAATCTAAACCCCATCTGGAGGAACGCCAGCCTACGCACCTCGGTCTCCTTTCCTTAAAGGAATAGTTCGGGGGGGGGGAAAAAAGATAACGCTTGGAATCGATCACCCAAGACATGTTTGGTGTCAGAATTTTGCTTCCTTAGTTTAGCACTGGAGCTACAAGGCTAACAAACACTGGAAGTTTATAGACATGCATCACGTCTCTCAGCCCACTCAAAATCTCACCCAGCTCTTCATTAAGGTTAACAGCCTTCATTAAGATTTGTGGATGAAAACCAACATATTTTTTATGAAGGCGCCTAATCATCCTAAACAGGTTAGCCATGTTCATTAACACTAAAGTTATATGGAGGGTTTCAGCATGGACTGCTTCTTGAATAAAGAGTAAAATATCAGTAACAAAAACAGCCTGTTTAAAGCTGTTAGAATAAAGAGAGCTGCAGCTCAATTTAGTAAAAAGAAAACTCAAGATATGGGCCCTTTAAGCCAGTGGGGGTGGAGTTTATCATGGTGGCATGTGTGGTCTTGACTGCTCTTTGTAGGAAAAATGCAAATACCTGGGAACTGAAGACATGATGACCACTTTTAGCTTCGCTGAGATGTTTCCACATAAAGTCTTCGATGTCATCAGCACATCCTTTTGGCACACTTACATAGCGGGAGAAATATTCTCTTTCACACACACACACACACACACACACACACACACACACACACACAGACCCATGTACAGTAAAACATAAATCCTATTTCCTCCTGGAGAGCTGCTAAATGTGACCACAATGTCAAAGTGACCCTGTCTTCATTATATATATACACAGTAACCCCCCGCTTTTCATGGGGGTTATGTTCCAAGAGCACCTGCAGAAACCGTGTTGTTGTGTTTTGGCTAAAAAATGCCTAAAAATGCCTATTTTTATAGTGTAAACCCTAAATATGCCCCCAAATCTGCTCCCAGAACACTTTCA
>JBBPDB010073079.1:0-10109 GCA_037974465.1 Brachypetersius altus | reverse complement strand
TCGACGATCATCTTCCTTTAATCGTGGCAGCCAAAATCGTGATCGTGATTAAAATTCGATTAATTGTGCAGCTCTACCTATCACACAACACAACCAAAACTGAGAGGGTGGGGTCAAGTCAAGTTTATTTATATAGCTCATTGTCATTCACACAAATGTCATTCAGAGTGCTTACAGAAACAGAATAAACATTAGAATAAAATAAGAGTAAATAAAGAAATCAAATAATTCAAAGAAAACCAATAGAAGAAGATTGAAACTGCAGTTAATGCAGATCTGATATTGATTTGTATTTTTCCCAGCAGCGGGCAGCACATGAGTCACATGAAGCCAGCTTCAATATCTTTTTAAACTGCCACTAATGCCATGGGAACACGCTAGGTTGCGAGACCTAATCATCAGTTTTGTTATGTCAGCTGACTGACACCTGCACTGGTGAGCGATGGGGAAACGAGAGAGACACTTGCTCATCCAGAGAGAGAAATCCAAATATGTTGTCATGGATGACTGGCCATGGGTTGGTTATGGTCAAGCTTGTGACAGAGACAACATTTACATTTATGGCATTTATCAGACGCTTTTATCTAAAACGACTTCCATTCCCTAACTGCAGGGAACAGTCTCCCTGGAGCAACTTAGGGTTAAGGGTCTTGCTGAAGGTAGGATTTGAACCCATGACCTCTTGGTCCAGAGGCAAGTATCCTACCCACCACCCTATTTAGGCAGCTACACTACTGAAGAAGCAATACATGTTTAAATAAATTAGTGCTGGGCACGTCAACGTGTTATTCTTGCATTAATGCATTATTTACTTAACAATGACATTTATATGATGTGTTAACTTAGGTTTTTTTTTTTTTAAATCCCCTTATTTTTAAGCTCTGTGCTATTTTGTGTTCGTGGGTGCACACAGCAGGCATCGCTATACGTCTCGGCTGGTTTTCGTGGGGGTTAGGCGTCCCATTACTTTTTTCCATATAATATGAACAAAAGCAATGGGACGCCGGATCCCCGTGATAGCGCCTGGTGGACGAAAGCAATGCCTGACCTTTAGACCAACAGGGACTTTAATGACACTGCATTCAGATAGACTTTAATATAGAGTTGGTCCCCCTCTGCAGCTGCTATAATGCTCTGGACTCTGAAGGGAACTTGTTTTTCTATAACAGACTAGAAAATACGTGAATACCCTGTCAGGAGAAAATAGCTTTGGTTTTATATTTGATTTTTATTAGATCAATGTTTAAGTTGAGATTTGCAAGAACTATTTGTATTGTAACTATGTAACTGTGTTAAAGGGCACTCTGCTGTTAAAAAGCACCTTATTTGTTTAAAGTGTTTGCAAACCAAATATTATTGCATTTTTGTTTATATAGCAGTAGTTTAAAAATAAATGTGTCCAGTTTTGATGTATATATTTTCGTTTTAGCCAGGTCCACAGCATCTCCCAGTGTCTGGGAACTGACCAGTTCTGATGTGAAAGAGGAAATCCGAGGCCAGAGAGCGGGGCACTGTTTTTACCTTTTCACTGTTTGTGAGTGAACCTAAACAGATGAAAATAAATGGCTGTTTTTCTGCAGTACAGGAGAATTATAAAATATCACATATTAGTTTACATCAGCGGAATTTCTGACCTTTCATCATTCAGTGCTTATTACTATTTTAATGGAAAGACATTAAAGCTTATTTAGAAGGCTTTATTGCTTCTCAGTGTACAAAAGCTAGGCACCATTCCAGAGAAGAAATAAATGACGAGTCTTATGAGATGGTAAATCACGTTCTCTTGCCCTGACTTCCCGAAATTTGGCTGGAGGAGGGGAACTGCTGAACAGATGTTTATTCTGCTGTGTTCTGGGTGAATGACTTTAAACAGTCTTTGATCCTCATGGTTTGGACAATTGAACCACTACCGCCACATTTCAGAAAATCTTTTCAGTCAGTTTTACTCATTGCTGCATGAAGGCTGCCAAGGCTGCCTAAAAATGTTGTTGGAAAAAGTTGTGCTGTCTTAAAATTGCTGGAAAGGCTATGCAGGGGGACCCGAGTTATGCCACAGAGCCACAGTGATGGAACCCGAAGTCAAAATACACCCTAGCCTAAGTTACTTACCGACTCCACAGCGCAATTGTAAAATCATAACAACACGACTGAACCGCAGAAAAAGGAAAACTTCCTCACACTTCGTTACTGCATCTTCTTCCACTGTGTGCAACCAAACTAGTTCGCCCAAGTAGTCCATAAATACGAGGCTTACGGTGTAAGCCGAGTAGGAGTAGGAGTGAGCGTTGTAAACTCATTGTTGTATGTTGAGACTGTTGTAACTCGAGGACCCCTTGTAACTGTAAAACATTTTCAGCAATGGCTGACACTCCCTACTGCAGTCAAATTAAAATATTATGACTACCTGCTTAATATGGTTTTAGTCCTTCATGTGCCTCCAAAAAGATCTTACTTACCAAGGCATGGACTCTACAAGACATTCTGAGGGTACCCGGGGTATGTAGTACTGCCTAAACATGCCTATGTTACCAGTGACGCAGCTATCAAACACATATACACACTTTACAAATTAAGAGCTGTGGGAACAGGTGGTATTCCAGGTGATTCTTAGTGTACTTTCATCTTTCTAATATAAGCAGGGCGCACACCATTCACTCAAAAAACAAATCTCTAAAACTGCAGAATAAGTTAATAGACAAAAATCCAGTAGCAAAGAAAAATCATAAGAAGAAGAATCAGCTGCTGTCATCTGACTGCATGACATTGATTGTGAATGTTAGAAGCACAGAGCGGAAGTGCCATAAACAATCTGTTGAAGTATCTAATCCTGCTGCTATGAAGCTGGGGGATAAAGATCCCCACACCGAAGAAGAGAGAGCCCCAATATCACCTACACAGGCAGGATTTTCCACCAGAAAGGGCTCTGTAAGCTTTCCATTATGCTCAACAGTCTGAATTGATTCTGCTGCCTGGTTTCTGGGTCTTCACCATTTTAATCAAACACAACTGACTGTTTCCTGTTAAGTGTCAGGGATAGTGACACATCCTGCAAATGATGTTTACAGTGATTTCTTTTTTTTTTTTACTAAATTACTAAAAGAGGGTGACTGGGGTTTCCAGCGGAACGCAGAAGTAAAGACTTGTGAGATCACTTTTGCAGGGAGGAATAAGTAATGAAACCACTTTTCATTTTTTTTAGAAACTACCTGAACATCATCCAGTCATGTGTCTATTTAGTCTGGCTTTTTCTAAGTGAATATGCAGTATGTGGTAACTATAGCTGGGTCAAAAGAGGCAGTGTTCTGACCCTATTAGGCATATTCATAGGAAAACAGGATCGGGACCCCAACATTTAAAAACAGCCCTGAGTTTGTCCTGTGTTTTCAATTTAAGGTGGTAACCTGCTCAGGGTGACTAGGGCTAAACTTCCATGGATTGGTTCCAGGCTGCTGCCACACCTGACAGACGATGATATAATGAAGTTAAGACATTGATCCTGCTCCGCTGCAGTGAGACTGTTAGCTCTGCAGCGTGGAGGCGGGTTTGGGTCAGAATTGCCTGCTGGGTTTGACGTATACTGAATTGGTCGTGCCGAGGCGCCGTGGTTACATGTGGTGCAAAGGCTAATTGCGGTGTTAATGGAATAACCTGTGCAAGTCCAAGTGGGCCTTGAGGTTAAAGCATGAAAAGATACAGCAGGCTGCGATATCATGCCGTGATCCACGGCTGTTTGTTGGTAATGAGGATTGCCCCCAAAAGCAGACCTGCTTCAAATGAGTTTTTCACACTCAGCAGTGTGTCAGTGCGGAACACATTTTTTTTTTTAATTTCTTTTTGTCAAGGTTTTCAACTGAGAAAAAGTTAATAGAGCTAACTACTGCCCGGTGTTGCCTCACACCTTTGGGAAGGAGCTGAGTGCAGAGGATTAAAGTGATACAGGAGATGTATCCAATGAAACTGTAGCTGCATCTTCTTGACGAGTCCTTTGACTACATTGTTGCAGACACATCCTGACATCCAAAAAAACATCCTAAATAGAAATAGCTGAATAATTAAGATACAGTCACATGCTCATGGTGGTTGGCTCATTCTGCCTCTTCTTGAAATGTCTTGAACCATGAGATCTGGTATCTCCATCATTTATAGAGACCATTTATACAGAACATTGTGTTTTTTTTATGTCAAGAAGAACCACTGATGTAGTCACACAGTGAGCCTTTTGTGGGAGCAGCTAGATGTGGTAGCGCAAACCAGAACAACATGTCAATGTGCTAATGTACACCAGAGCAAGGGTCTCAAACTTAGTTCCTGGTGGAACAAAGCCCTGCAGAGTATTTTCTCCCAAACTCTGTCTCCAGTCTCCTTCAGACTTGGAGACACACACACACACACACACACTTAATGTCAAAGGTGGGTAATTTGGTTTGGCTCTCCTGAATTTTGTCTGCCAGGCTTCTCTGGTTTGCTTACAACAGGAGATGAGTTATCCAGGCTGGTGGAACAAGATTAAAGTAAAGTGGCCCACACCATGTAAAATTCTTTCTTTGCATTTAACCCAGCGAGGCGCACCCAGGGGGCAGTGTATGGGGATGGTACTTTGCTCAAAGGTACCTCTGTGGTGCCACTGCCAGGGATTCAAACCAACAACCTCCTGATCACAGGTGCAACTCCCTAACCACTAGGCCTCCAGCTGGGATTGTTTTTACTCTCTGGACCTACACTACTCATGTCTGGTTACCTTCTGTCTGAGAAAGGGCATGTAGCCGAATGACTGTCCAATTGCTCTGTTAATCCGGGCCTTAAGGGGGCAATGGACACTTTCAGCAGGGTTGCCTGGGATGCAGAAGCTGGAGTTAGGACATTTAGACTGGGCTTTAAAAGCCATCATCATTAGCTGCTGACTTACCGGTGTTAATTGAGAACTCATTGTAGATCTACCTGCAATATTTTATTATCAGGAGTGTAATGGAGCGCTCAGTCAACAATTTGATTCACTACTTGATGTTCTTATGATATTTTGAATAAAATTTGAATGAAAAGAATGGAGGTTGCTTGATCTATGGCAATAGTATGTCAATAACCTCTACACTGCTGGAAAGTCTTTACGCTAGATTTTGGAACATTGTTATGACAATGTGTTTGCGTTCAGTCAGAGAGCATTAGTTTGGTTTGATCCTGATGTTGGATAATTAATTCTGGATCACAAGCTCCACTCTCCACCACGGTTCCATTGCTGGGAGGCTTGGAATCAGCATGGTGTTTTAGTTCCAGAGCATTCTGTTTTATTGCCTTTACTATGGAGATTATACAACCTCTGTGTGCTCAGTTGAAAGCCTATGTCAGTAATGAGGGCACACTGAAGTAGCAGAATTTGCACTTATTTGATGAAATAGGTTGGTCTAGGTGGATGTTTGTCTCATTATCAATAATTTCATACTTGTCCCAGGATATACTGAGCTCTAAATAAAATGTGCATGAAATATTGGCAAAGCCTCAGCAGTTTTGCAGTTAGGTTTATGTAATGAAGTAAGTTCACCTGAGATATTCTCAGCTCACAGGCCCACATGGTGTGCGAGAGTCAGTTGAGTGTTCCCACGTTTTGTGCTCCTTCCCCAGGAAAAATTGTCTGTGTAATCACAAGCTTGTCACGGCCTCCGTTCTGCGGTTCCAGCTTGTGGTTCGGGCACTCCGCCCTAAGCCTTGGCGAAATGTGCTGCATCAGTGGTGGCAAATGGCTGCTTTTTGCTCCATGAAAAGTAATGGATATGACTGATGCGCGTGCTTCACGCTCCCTGAACAGATGTGGGAAAAAGCTTCTGCTGGAAGGCAGAGAGAGGGAGCGCTGCAGGATGCGTCTGACCCCGCCGTGGCCTCAGTGTGTATACGTAAGAACGTGTGTGTGTGTGTGTGTGGCGGGTCAGCCTGGGTGTTAGTCTTTTGTTGGCACCATCACACAGAACAGCTGACAGTGGCCTGGAGCTGTGGCTGTAGTTTCTACAAGCAAAGTCTGGACTTTATGAGCTGTAAAAATATTCCTGGCCTCTGATACCACCTTTGTTAGTGTCAGTTTTTGTCAAGTAACTAGCTGGGCATGGGAAGCCAGGTGGAAAATTATAACTGCAGAGGAATAGCCCCCCAACAATAATGCAGTCACCAACTCTTTAATGCTGCTCCCGTCCAGGATTCATTCTGGATACTTTTTGACAATTCAGCTCTTTTTAAAATCTGCCTAGTTTAGCAAGGCTAATAAACAAAACATATTCAGCTTTTTATTAAGGTGGCATAGACTTGTGGATGTGGTTTAGGACAACTGAACTTCACTACTGCATTCAGTTATTCACAAGCTAGTCATAAATTAAAGCACCGAACCACATCTACAAGACAATAATCTACAATAATAAAGATGTTCTGATGAAAGTTTGAGTTCTAACTGAAAGAAGGGTTGAGGGTGGTGATTCGAAACCTGCCATTACAGTCAATAAATTGCTTGTAAATGCAATGAATTTCATAACTAAGATTAAATAATTAAAGCATAAATAGCTGAAAACAGCAATAAGAACCCCACACATCTTAGGATTAAACCATATTCACACAGCATTTTTTCACATGCTGCTGTTGCTGGCCGTCCTGAGCACGTACACACGGCATAATGAAATCACTGCACCGGAAAATGTCTCCCTTTCTCCTGCCCAGCCAGGGGTGGCGGCCTGCAGATGGGGCTGTTGTGCTTCACTGAGGGAGAAAACTACCTACAGTGGCCAACCTGCTGTTACAAATGTGAATATTACTGCCAATTCGAGCGGATTCAATCAGGTACGCATCCCAGATCGAATTCGTCTTGTCGGAATAGCTGTGCTACTTCAAAGCAGACGAGGGCATAGGGAAGGGCAGCGTTT
Source organism: Brachypetersius altus (assembly GCA_037974465.1). Classification (NCBI taxonomy): domain Eukaryota; kingdom Metazoa; phylum Chordata; class Actinopteri; order Characiformes; family Alestidae; genus Brachypetersius; species Brachypetersius altus. Next base: position 3,213 of record JBBPDB010073079.1, on the reverse strand, counting down.
CCTTTAAGGCCATTCCAATGAGATTCCGTCTGTGTCCGCAGCATGGAACTGCTCAGCGTGTGTGTGGGTGGCATCCCTGCAGTTGGTTCCAAGTGTAAAGAATGCACAGCACAGAGCTGTTTGCCTTTCTTAGCGTAGAGCCTGCTGTTGTCTTAAGGTGCCATAAATAGCAAACGAAAAATGCTCTACATGCACTTTCCTTCAACATGGTGTTCGACGACAGTGAGCTGGATATGAACTTAGGCTTTGAATGCGGAGGTGTTGAAAGTTAGACAGGAATCTGGAGTTTGGTTTGAGTGAATTTTATCTCCGTTCCAACAAAAACAGTAAGACCCAGTGTGAAAAATGTAGTTTCCTATAACATGTGAGCATAGGTCTACCTACACTAAATGGACAAAAGTACTGGGCCACACCTGTTTTCCACGATTTTGGCTAGGTCCCTTACTTCCACTGAAGGGCAATCTTAATTAGGGATGGGTACCAATTATTTTACATTTAAAAAATAAAGTGTTATTTCTGTTCTCAATTTGACTAGTTTTTTTTTAATAAAAAACACAACAAAAAGTACCGATAAGAGTACCAATAAAGTACCGAAACGGATTAGATTGAAATGTCATTACAGTCTGCAAGTATACTGGTCAGGCGTCCCAATACTTTTATCCATATAGTGTATATACATTTACAGAGCACCAGGGATATCATTTCTGAAATATGCTCTTCACAAGGAGGCAGTTATCAGTTCCTACATCCCACCCTTTGTTGCTTTGAAAGGGGTCTTTAATGGGTCATGGACTAGAATACAACATTCATCGGTGTCTGGCTACAGAGAGTGGCTGGGCATTTTCAGAGTTCTGCCACATGATTGTGCAGTTTATGAATTGTGTGTATCATTTTTTAACCGTGGCAAACCATGGCAAGCATGATCCAGTGTCTCCACAATTCAATTGGCCAAATTGACTGGCAAACCATCCAATCTGGTAGCACTCAGTGTGAGAAAAGGAGGTTAAACATGATATTATTGATTAATACTATTTTTTCATACCCATTGATGTAATCAGAAGTGTTTTAGAGGTGTTTCGGGGGCAGAAAGTCATGTTTCAATCCAAGACAATATTATTGACTTTTGAGAGATATTTGACAAATTATTCTTAAAATGACCAAGAGCACAAACCAACAAGGTAAAAAGTTCCTTTTTGACTTTAGATTGATTTCAGTTTTAATCGAGTAATCATGACCGCCTCATCTTTGCCCTCATATTTCTTTCCTCCTTTTAATGCGAATGTACATCTTCCCTCCATGGTGCTTCATCACTGTATAATTTCAAGGCTGTGTGACCTTGTTGTGAAAGGTACAGTTTGGTTCTCCTCCAGCAATATCAGGATGATCCCGAGAAGGCATTTTTCTGATAAACTGAGAACGAGCTACCATTGAGGTCAAGGTGATGCCACTTACTAATTTATGGTGTGTCTGATGGCCTGACGAAGATGTGCATGTGAGCTGGACTTGGAGGGAAACCCCGGAACACAGCATGAATAGAAGGGAAATTGCTTTCACTTTTTGACCCGTCTGTCCAACTATTTGGACACTAACGTGTTTTTCCCCACAGTTCTAGAAAATGGAGAACAGAGGAACAGAGAGCATAGAGGAAACCAGCAGCCTTCATTTTGAATGTTGTCATCTAAGTGGAACGCTGCCCAAAAGCATCATGTCTGAAATGCATGAAAAGTTCAGCTCCATAGTCTGATCTGCATTAACTGATGCACTTATATAACACTGTTCTGGTGGGATTGAGGACACGAGTCTAAAATAGAACTGTTGTCAGAGGCGAATTGTAGAAGTCGACCAGTGCAGACAATCCAGATGCCCAACAGGTGTGGAATTCTGAGAAGCCTCCTCTGGATCTGCTGTAGCATTTAAAACTCAGCACTGAAAACAGCAGCACTTTGTAAACTTACAGTGTCTGTGTGCAAGTGGTTGGAGGCCTTGTTTTTAGAACTTTGAGAGAGTATGCAAACACTGTTAAAGTTTAAGTTCAATCAATTGTGTGATTTTGAATTGAACACACACACACACACACACACACACATACATACATTTCTAGATAGATATGTGTGTAAATTTAAAATAAAAAAATGAGTTTGTCATGCCATTTTGCTGTGCACTGAACCTATTCACTGCTCCATCAACATTTCATGCCAACTCGCTATATTTCCTTGTTTAAGATGTGGAAGATGCGGTTTCTATCCAAACCGCAATAAGCGCCGCACCTATTTTTTGTCAAAACGTGAAATGTACTCTTGACCAATCAGAATTCGGTGAGCGTGCAACATAATCGAGCTTGGCGGCGCTCTGAGGCGATCTAGTGTCCTCTTCAAAATGAGTGCTTTAAACCATTTTGATGGCATCGATGAGCCAGTGAGACCTACAGCTGGAGGTAGAAAACGCCGACTGAACAAAAAACCCCCACAAAAATCAACAAAAACAGAAGGTTCGTCACTCAGGTGGTGCGTTAATACTACTGTGGGATGTCAACACAAGGCTGCTGCGAGCGGTTTCTGTCAAGTCGAGAATCTGTCACCGGACGAACTTTAACACGTTTTATGAAAGACCAAACAAGGTTGAGCAGGACCGGACCTTACTTTCTCTCTTGAACATAACGCAAGCGAAAAGGCAGCGTCCGAAAGTCCAGGACACAAACAAGCGAAAAGACAGGAACGTGTCTGTCAAGTACAGTCTCTTGTGCAAGAATCACCCCGAGAAGGTACCCGTTTGTAACACTCGTTGAAGTGTTCTCTCTTGCAACAAAGATATTTCGCTGTAAACAAACATGCTAACGTGACATGGAAGGTACCGATAGTACTAGCCTTCACTGGTGTGTATTTGTGTACCTGCGTTTGTGAGAGAGAGAGAGTGTTTGTGTGTGTCTGTGAGAGAGAGAGAGATGAATGATACAGATTCCATCCTCTTCACTTTCGCAGGCATCACACATAACCCACATAAACAATCAACTTTTCGGAAATAAATGGATGGATAGCGTTATCAACAATACAGTTGTTTGATTTAACAATCATTGTTCAATATGTTCAGACTGAGCCAACAAACCATTTTAACAGGAGAAATTAAATATAAACAAAATGTGTGACTGAGTCTAGGGAAAAAAATGTCATTTTCCTGAAAATTATACTGGATTTATGCTGCTTTGGAAAAGAGCTC
>JBBPDB010073038.1:0-7500 GCA_037974465.1 Brachypetersius altus | reverse complement strand
GTGATAAAAGCATTGGTAACTTTCTCATTTACAGCTCAGTGTAGAAAAACTGTTCTACATTTTGATTTCATCAGAACAATCGACAAGCTAACCCCAAAATGTATTTTGTATTTGCCATATTTAAATTTCTTGGTCAAATGTCAAAAATATAAACATGGCAAATATTATTGTGATTATTTCAATAATAAAACATTTGGAATTAGCTTGTTGATTGTTCTGAAATGTGTGACCAACATGATCTAGCGAGTTAGTTATGTTTGTATTTTCTGTGCATGCCCTTGCAAAGTCTTTCTCATTCCGATGGAATTTTATTTATCATGGATTCAGGACTACAAACAAATTATTTTCTGGTTGATAATGTGGGTTGGGATTTGCTGCATTTTAATTCAGATATGCTATTAAAACTTTGTGTGAGTCTATCTTCTTCTGTGTCTTACAAACTCATACAGTACAGTAAGGGGGCGTGGGGGTTTGAGCGGTGTATTTTAAGTGAACGTACTAAACCGAAATCACTTCCTCAAGTGGAGCCACTGTCCTGAATATCGAGCTTCGGAGTTTTGGCTTCTTTATCTATTAAAGCGCTGGGTTTTCTCCGCTGTTCTCAGACCCGTTTTAGCTACTATTAACAAATGAGACCCTTCATGACACACTACTGACTTCCAAACTTAGAACTTCCGTTCTATTCCAATCTTTTTAAAAATGTGAAATATAATACTACTAGCCTATTACTGTGCCCTATTATTGTTATTATCATTATTATTATTATTATTATTATTATTATTATTAGATCTACTGAGGACGCCGTGGCCGTAACTCTCCATACTGTGGTGTCGCATCTGGAGAAGCCGGGAAGCTATGCACGGTTGCTCTTCATGGATTTTAGCTCTGCTTTTAATACCATCCTCCCTCATAGACTGCTGTCTAAACTGTTGAACATGGGTCTACCATATGCCACCTGCCTTTGGATAAAAGACTTTCTAACAGATCGTTCTCAGAGGGTTAGATTGGGCCCTCACATCTCCACGGCCCTCAGGCTCAGCAATGGCCCCCCCCATACCCTGTACACCCACGACTGCACCACCATCATCAAATTTGCTGACGACACCACAGTGATCGGTCTCCTCTCTGGGGGAGACGAAACCGCCTACAGGGACGAGGTGGCGCAGATGACGGTGGTGCAGAGAGAACAACCAGCTTCTCAATACAGCAAAGACAAAGGAGCTCATTGTGGACTTCAGGAAGAAGGGTAAGGACACTCAGCCATTACTGATTAACGGGGACTGTGTAGAGCGGGTTTCAGACTTCGTTTCCTGGGAACCCAATATTACATCCCCCAAAAACTGCTAAGGTTCTTCTATCACTGCTCAATAGAAAGCCTGCTGAACTACTGTCTCTGTGTGTGGTTTTGCAGCTGCACAGTGGCGCTCCAGAAGGTTATAAAGGTTGCCCAGGAAATCATTGGTTGCCCTCTCCCCTCTTTGGAACAACTTCACAAAACTCGTCTCAGAAAAGTTCATAACATTTTGTGTGACTCCTCACAACCAAGTTATAATCTTTTTCAACTGTTGCCATGATATAGGATAATAAAATCAAGGACTAGTTTTTACCCTACAGCCATTAAAGCATTAAACACTATTAAATAATAGTGATGTGTGAACGGGACTGGTTTAGTACTGGTGTAGAACTGGCTACTATGTTTTATTTTATATTTAGATTAGCCTTATTTTTTAATTTATTTTATTATGGACAGCCTAAGGCACACCTGTGCAATATTCATGCTGTCTAATCAGCAATTTCTTATGCCACACCTGTGAGGTGGGATGGATTATCTCTGACTATAGTTCACCTGCTGTGTATCAACACTGACATCCCCAGATGCACAGAATGTGCTTTGCTCTTGTTTATGGTTAAAACTACATTGCAATATATCACTAGCAATGCCCCTGGTACTACTCATTCTACTGCCAGAAATAATCAATGGAGACTGCCCTGGTATTGTGCACCCTTTATTAATAGGTGTGACTGAAATAGTCAGGTGTCCACATACCTTTGTACATGTAGATAGTTCAAATGCATTTGTTTAGGGATTACATGAAACTAACATTGTTTTCCTGTAATATTAGGCCTTTTTGATTTTGATTGCCACCATGGACCAGAATAGGCAAGAAACCCAATGCATTATGATTCCCAGGTCATGTTGACTGTAGATTAATTTTCAGTAAATAAAATGTAGACATTCTGCATGTCTCTCAAATCTTTCAATATCAGTGTGAGAACTTCAGATGAGGACTGCAAGAAGAAAACCTCAACAACTCAATCTCCGAACTTCTATCACTTATTAGTTTCATGGTGCCAAGTTAAAATTTTGAGTGAGGATTTGTTGAACTTAAACATAAGTTGTTTGCCCCTAATATTTGTACGTTAATGTATACTTTCGCGTTTCCTGATACAGGTGATGGTGTACTGTTGCTAGCCATGTTTCTGTTGATCCAGGTGAGTTAGTCCGTAGAGAAGTGCGATACCAAAGAGACACACTTGTTGTTCCAATGATGACTACAGCTTATTTCTATGATTTTTTATTATTTTTTAAATTCTGTATAGTTTGGGATTTCTACAGTGAAAACATCTTTATATATTTCTACTTACATATGTCTTTGTTAGCCTTTGACTATCTAATGGTGCTGTCACGATGGGGTCTTGTCCTGGCAGAGAAGAAACAGCACTGCTGCAGAGTTTTGTATTTTAAGGTGGTTTAATATAAATAAGCAGACAAATAAGGTGCAGGAACACAGGAGGAGGAGACCAACAACCTGGGAGACTGAATGTATGTCTGAATAAAAACTAACAGAAACCATGTACCTAAATGCACCAGGGAAAATCTAAGGACCAATGGGAAGACAGAGATTTGACAATAGCACACAGTTCAGGTGTGAAGGGATCAGGGAAGTGACACAAATCAGGTGCGAGTGATAGCAGTGATAGTGAGAGCTGGGAAGGTCCATAGTTCAGCAGCGACCCCCAGTGGTCGCAGGCAGGAACTGTGACAGGTGCGTTCAATTTGAACCGGGACGTTCCAAAGTTCCCAGTAAGAAATTTAAAGTGAAACATCCTCTTATAATAATAATACATTTTATTTATTTGAAGGCGCCTTTTTGGCACACAAGGACATCGTACAATAAAACAAGTGCTACAAACCTTAAAGAAAATTAAAATAAAAAGAAATAATAATAATAATAATAATAATAATAATAATAATAATCAAAGACAAGAAAAATATATAAATAAATAAATAAATAAGAATCAGAGCGAGAAAGCACACTTGAACAGATGGGTTTTGAGTGTGGATTTAAAGTCTATTATTGATGATTATTGATGTTTCTGAGGTCGGGTGGTAGTGAGTTCCAGAGCTATGTTGGATTGTTGACACAGGAAGTTTTAAATTCAGCTCACCAACCTCATTCTTTAAATGCAAGACTGCTCCACACATCAGCAGTAGTTAGAGCTGCTGTAAACGCTGTTCATTAAAACTGATTTGTGTCTAGTCTTGTTGCTGTGGTACAAAATGGCGTTATCAGCTGGTGTTACTAACAGGGACTGACAGTGAACCCAGCTCCAGCTTCTCACTCCAAATGCAATGGTACCCAAAATAAGTCTGTAAATGCCAGTTTATCCACTTAATACTGTAATATGTATCCTCTCAAGAATTAAGTGTTTTAAGAACTTACACACAGTGAATTAATGAAATAACTTTTAAGGATAAAATGCCACACATTTTATTATGCCCTTTATTCGGTTTTAAGAATTGCTCATTTAGATTTCATTAAAACAAATTATCATTACCGATAATGCTCAACTGCTCAAAAGGATCAAAAGTATTGCTTCTTTAGCTGAATATTGATCCAACAATCCCTAAACTTAGAGTAGTGCAGATCACTGCCAAGTCTGCGAAAATATAAATGAGTTTCACATTACTTGATTGTCAGTAGGTTTGTTTATTCAGGCAAAATAAATCAGACAGCTGAACAAAATGCAGCAATATACGGCCCATAGAAATCAAAGCTGAAACAGAACAGCACAAAAAGAAATACTCTGCTACTCACACAAATAATCTTTCTTTCACAACTACATTAATGGTAAAGTAATGACTAAAGAAAACAAATGAGGCCTACATTAAGAATCATTACATTATTACTCTGCTAATGGAAATAAACAGTGCTACATGCAAATTGTTCTTTCTATCTTTTGGAATACAGTCACTAGCTTGCAAAAGAGACTGACAAAATGGATACTTTTTGACACAAAGATAGGCAATAAGTAAAAACATGCAGCTGGATATAATAATTAGGCTACAGAAAAAAAACACATGACATCAGGCAGAAGAAACGTTAATAATGCTATACCAAAAAAAAAAAAAAAAATAGAGAGTTGACCTTCAGTCAGTCAAGCTGCATAATCATGTTACCATGTAAACATAACATTAACAGGATGTAAACACAGTGCCATTTCATAGAGACTACATTTGTACTTATGCGTTTTCGTTCAATGTTGATTCGCCACAGCAAGAGAAATAATATATGATGATCAGTTGGTGACAATACTAATGCTGAGCATAAATAAAACATCTCTTCCTAATGTTTATGTAAGGTATATTTGACCTGTTGGTGGCTGAAGCCCATCCATCAACGTGGTCTGCCCACTTTAGACTAGTATGCTCAGTAAAATAAATTATAATAAACGGTCAAACACAACTGTGGATGTAGGAAATGTAAAGTGATGACATTCGTGTTACATTATCCATTGCTGCTGCAAATCTGAAAAAACCTTTTATAATTCCGCATAACTGACATTTGAGGCCTGACTGGCCTAACTGACTTGCCATTTGAGGCCGCAAATGGGTTTTTAGTTATGAGACTCTAAACACAAACATACACAGACTTCAAAATAAGAGTTACTGTTTCAGGTGTCAGACTCAGATTTAAGCTGTTTTTCAGGTAAGAAACAGTTGTGGAATTCTTAAGCACTGATGTACGTCGCTCTGGATAAGAGCGTCAGCTAAATGCCGTAAATGTAAATGTAAATTTTAAACTTTAAATGTGGCCTGTAGAAACGTTATTGGACATTTTAAACATTAGTTTTCATTTAAACATGACAAATAAATGTGAACTGCTCAAACATAATGTGCTTTTTTCCCTAGAAAGTCATTTAGTGTGACTAGGGGTATATGATTTTTTCACTTCCCTGCCCACTGTTTTATTCTGTTTAGTTAATTACTTCCTACTATGTATGTTTTAATGTTAGCTCTTGCCATGAAATTCCTTTTATTTGGCCAAAAAAAGCAAATCTGATTCAGATTTCATATCCTCTCCAAACACAGTGTTGAGTATTAGGGGCAATCTCTTCTCCTTCTGTGATGACATTGTGCTAAATGCCCTGAGAACAGGAGTTAATTATTGCAAATGAAGTGTTCCTTCCCAGCTCCGTGCTGCTGTGAGGAATAGGGCGTGATTAAAATATCCTTTGAAGCTTGGAATACTGGTGCTGCGTTTGTCCTATTGATTCTAACACTGCAGGTCAGGGGTCAGCAGTTTTGGTCCTGGAGGGCACGGTTCATTTATTTTCCCAATCTAACACATCTGATTCAACTCAGCAGTAAATTACTGAGATTAGTGGCTGTATATTTAAGCAGGAAGACCTCCAGGATCTCCAGGATCTTTCATTGCTCTTTAAAGGCCCAATGTTCAGTTTCTTAAATGAGACAACAGAAAGTCAGCATTTTTCTTTGATCTTTTAGCAAAGAAGAGAAGAGAGGAGAGGAGAAGAGAAGGATTAAAATAAAAATTAAAAAAAAAAGTCTGGCTTTCAAATAACCTCAAATCTCCATCTTCTTCAATCAGCAGCTCCTGTTAGGAGTTGCTGTAGCAGATCATTCATTTCCATTTCTTCCTTTCTTCCAAGCACCTGCACGTCCTCTCACCACATCTAAAAACGTCCTCTTTGGCCTTCTTCCTCTCCTCCTGCCTGGCAGCTCTATCTTCAGCATCCTTCTCCCAAAATAACCGGCATCTCTCCTCCTCACATATCCAACCAACTCAATCTCGCCTCTCTCTGTCTCCAAACTGTCCAGTCCAGGCTGCCCCTCTGGTATACCCATTCCTCATCCTGTCCATCCTCATCACTCCAAGCTCAAAGCCTTCAAATCACATCCAATGCCATCACAGTCCTTTAGATATCGCAGTGTAATAAAACTCAACTTCATGAAACAAGTGAAAAAAAAATCTCTGATTCAATAAAGTAACCATTGAAACACTAAATATAAGTTGCTGAATCTGATGTGGTGACACTTCAAAGTAGACTGAAAGCTTGTACTTAAAATAAATAAATAAATGATTCTACTACTACTACGACTAAAAATAATAATAATTAGGCATATATGAACATGCACAATAGAGTACACACACACACACACACACACATACACACACACACACATATATATATATATATATATAAAAAAATTATACCATATTAATATACCAAGAGACCAGGTGATGGACCTTAAACCATATTATCCTAATATTATCTGATATTATTTATTATATTATTATCTGATATATTGAGTACAAGTGTTATAGACAGAGATTTGGTTAACTGATTAACCCTGTAACTGAAATAATTAATGCTATGCATCTTACACTATTTCGCTTTTTTCACCAAAATAGTGAGAAACACCGCCCTCACTCAGTGCAGTGTCCCCTGTAGTCAGTGGCTGTGAAAGTGAGTGGTGCTGTCATCATTCATAGTTAGCAGTGACCAAATGAAATCAGGGCTTCTGTCATATCCGCTCTTCGCTCAGCCGACAGCCGTCCTGCGCTATCCGCGCCGCGGTTAATGGCCGGTGATGGATGGTTTTTCTCTAGGTCTGTTATTGTTATTTTCTCTCTCTCCCTCCCTTTTTTTCTTTACTCGGTCTCCTCTCAACTGCCTGTTGATGCTTCAGTGACGCACCGGCTGGAGAGTAAATTCTTTCCGGTCTGTGATAAATAATCCGAGTCTGTTGCTGGAATCCATCGCATTGTTTGGCTTTATTGACTGACTGGCTGCCTTAACTGTGCTTTTATTTCTCAGAAAGAAAATGTTTATCTTCATGAGCGACCCTGGGTGTATTCATGACCGTCTGCATGGCTTCATTCACCAATCAAGCGGAAACTCTGAGGGAAGCGAGAGAGAGGAAATAGTCTTTACTGTTAAGCATTTATTACAGCAGCCAACCTCTGAAAAGAAGTGAAACAGATGGAAAATTGTTCATATAGATTCTGTAAAGTCATTCATGTCACAGGCTTTCTACCTCGCCATGCCAACAAAATAAACTTCCATTGCTAGTGTGGATTGTTTCTCTCTCTCTCTCTGTCTCTCTCTTTCTCTCTCTTTCTCTCGTTCTCGTTCTCTCTCTCTCTCTCTCTCTCTCTCTCGTTCTCGTTCTCTCTCTCTCTCTCTCTCTCT
>JBBPDB010073008.1:0-10113 GCA_037974465.1 Brachypetersius altus | reverse complement strand
AGATAGATAGAGGGAGAGAGAGGGAGAGAAAGAAAGAAGGAGAGAGAGAAAGAGGGAGAGGGAGAGAGAGAAAGAGAGAGAAAGACAGACAGAGTGAGAGAGAGGGAGAGAGAGAAAGAGAGAGAGAGAGAGAGAGAGATAGAGAGAGGGAGAGAAAGAGAGAGAGAGGGAGAGAGAGAGGGGGAGAGGGAGAGAGAGAAAGAGAGAGAGAGAGAGAGAGAGAGAAGTGACAGTTAAAGACAAAAGTTTACATCCGGCTAAAGAAGGCCACACAGGACCACAGTCAGAGAAGTGTGGTGTTTTGCATTTGCATGACCTCTGCCCTCTAACTGTGATCCTGAACTTCACTGTCCGCTCGCCCTCAGCCTCTTCAGCCTCTGTCTCCATCAAAAGTCATACCTTGGAATCTCATTTAAATGTCATTACCTTTCCTCTGTGCATACTGTATTAACACCTCATAACTTTTGTGTACACCTACACAGCTTCCATGTTACGTTTATAGTAGCTACAGAATATAAAGTAACTACTGTTAAGCTTTTAAAACCCTCAGTTTTAAGCCTTGAGATCAAAAAGTAAAATAAAATTGTTGTCTGATGAAGTTACATTAGAAAAAGTTCAATCGGCTTCAAAAATATCGCATCCTGTCACCAGGGCAGCTTTTTTGTTGTACCTCAAAATAATAATTTTATACAGGAATGTGGAACATTTTAGTACTAGGATTTTATTTTAATTTTGGATACAAAGACAAATTGTCCTTTGTGTTGTTCTTGACTCCACCCCCTTTAAAAGACTATTGCGATTTTGCCCCCCAAAATGTATCAAACACTCTAGAAATGTTGATATACACATATGTAAGGTGCTTGATCATTTTGGGGGCGCAATATGACTATGTGTGTGTGTGTGTGTGTGTGTGTGTGTGTGTGTGTGTGTTTACATTTATGTCTTGGCAGTTTCAAATAACTTCAATGTAAAGACTTAAATTTGATGCAACATTACACATGCTCAAAGTTATTCACACGCCATTGAGCTTTACTAAATGGTTAGTACATAGACCAAGGTAATAAACAAACATGGTGACAAATGACCCTGTTTATACTTTACACATGTAGAAGGCAGGTGCCTTTCATGTGTTATACATAAATAAAACAGGTAGAACAGGTTCACCACAGCAGGGTAACTACTATTTCTCATCCCAATACATTTCTTATGACCACCAGTCTTCAGTTAGTTTAAAAACATATTTTTGGCATTTAATTTTAAATGCCTGATATCTCTCTCCATGTGTGTTTTAGTTTTGTATGCACGTATTTAAGACTTTGTGGGGACCCTCGGCTCCTTTGCTGGCAGGAAATATGACCTTCTGTGGACATTTGGCTGGCTGCTTGTAGTTGTTATCCGAAAACAAGGTAAAAATATGGTGAATATTTGCCTTTGGTTGCAAAGGTGAAGGTTAGAGCTGGGCTTGATGAAGCAAAGCAATAGTTATAGGCTGCCCCACTAAGGGAGGAATACAAGCTGGTGTGTGTGCTTCTTTTCGTGTGCCCCCCCCCAGTCTTTCCTCCCCCATTTTTCCATGTGACAAGAAAGCTGTCCTGTCCCCCTTTCATTCCCATGGATCAGATTACTGCCTGCTCTCGCCACGTTATTTTCTTTCCACCTGTATTCCGTCGAGCCCCACCCACTGCACTCTGATTGGTAGACTGCTTGAGGGTATATACAAAACTAGGAAGGTTGTAATTTTTGGGGCATTTTATTATTCTTTTCATCAGGTAAAGCATATCGTAGACGCTTAAACATACCGAGGAAAATTAAGAATAGCATGACTTAATATAGCACCAAGGCATTATGGACTATGTAGTTTTTTAAACGCCTACTCAGCCCTAACGTGTTAAAATGTCTCACCTTTTGAAACTATATATTATGAAACGGATGAAAATAAAATACATATACAGAAGCAGACATCTTGAATACGGTATGTGCTGCATTTAAACAGTCGAGAAACACAAACGGCAATAAAAAGAAGGCAGGATGCCACTGACCAATCCCAGTGCGTGGGGGCGGGGCTTGTTGGAATACGGGTGGAGGAAAAATCCAGCACCTTCAGTCTGGGTGCATCTCGCTGCATCTCTTCACGCTCGCACCCTACAACAACAACAACAACACACACACACACACACACACACACACACGCGTTCACACTCTCCTCCAGCTTCTGCATCTCCTGCTGCACCTCTAAGTCTGAAGATGACCGTGATTGTTGGGGTGCCATCTGCAAGTCTGACCTCCACCCGTGGGGAGTAGACCCGGAGCTGGGAAAGAGAGAGAGTTTCTCTCTTTCTCTCTCTCTCTCTCTCTCTCTCTCTCTTTATCTCTGTCTCTCTTTGCTCTCCACGCCACAGTTGCCCCAGATCACCGGGCACCGGGGCGCCTGCGTTCAGCCTCTTTCTTTTCTCCACTGAACCATCTCACCATCTCCACATCCATTCTTTGGGGATTACGCGCGCCCGGCTCTGGAAGGAGACATCGACGTTTGCTATCGTGGAAATCCGTATAGAGGAGGACTCCCTCTCTTTTTCCCGTTTCTCTCTCTCACCAGCCTTCGAGGCACCCTCACAGTCAGCCAGGCTGGATCCTATAAGCATGGAGACGGTGGAGAAGGAGTGCGGGGCTCTTGGTGGGCTATTCCAGGCGATTGTCAATGACATGAAGGTGGGTGCTGGGTCTGCAACTGCGTGTCTCCTCATCGCAGAGACTACAGATGATTTAAAGCCCTGCTTGGTGTGTAGATAGGATTTCTCCTCGTTGGAAACAGATTCAGCATTAGACAGCCAGTATGCAGAGGTGCGTGCTGCTCCAGTGCATGTTAACAGGGGCTGCTGCCCATTCACTAGCCGTGCTGGGGTATTTGAAGGCTGCCAACCTGCTAACAGTGGCACGTTTGCTCAGATAAGCCCCCTATTACAGATACGTATGGCTCAGAGGGACCACCACAATCTATATGGGCACAATGAGCCAGACGCGTGGCTGCTGATTAAGCAGATGCAAACCACGCCATTCTCTCTCTCTCTCTCTCTCTCTCTCTCTCTCTCTCTCTCTCAGTCCTCTCTCTAATACTGTCTCCTTTCTTGTCCACTGATGTTCTATCATGCATCATTACTATAGCAGGGTGGATGCATAGCCTAGTACAGTCTTTTGCATGTCCAGCAATGCTCCCCTCTGTATCTGTCTGCATATCCCAGATGTGTTAATATCCGACCTTTCCTTTCATCTGAGGCCGGTACAATGGGTGTAATAGGACATCTTTCATCAAAACCTGTTACCAGCAACGCTGTGCTGAGGTTGTTGGACGGTCATCAGTGTGTCACGCCATGCACCCCCCTCTGTCTGTCTGTGTAGACCGCATTGGGAGTCATTCCCTCTCCTCTCATTCGTGGGCAGTGCAAGACAGCCGAATGGTAGTTTAGGTAAGAATCTAGTCATAATCAGAGCTGCTGCCATGCACTACCATTCTGAGCCCTCTTGACCATCAAGCTCCATGATGCAATGAGCATCAGCTTCATCAAAGAGCACTCTCATTTCTGCAGACCCGTTTCTTCTTCGTAGCCTGTCTCGTTTTCGGTGCTCGGCGCAGTTTATTTTCCTTGCTCTGCGCTATTTTGACACGCACACATGCTGATCTCATTCATAATTTAGCCCCAGATGCTCCAGGTTGCGTGCCGAGGCTGATCACCGTGCACCGGGGAGGTTGCAAAATGTGGGTCAATACATGACTCCCCATATTCAGCTCTGCATGACGAGGAACGTTTGGTAGCGCAAGTCCACCAGCGTGACCCGTGTTCACGTTGAAGGCCTCGCTGTCAGTCAGCCCAGGGTTCCACTTAAGCAATACAGCAGGGCAGGGCAGGTCAGCGAGGCCAGTGGGTGAAATAGTCCAGTCGCATGCGATACAGTTTGAGTTGTAATGCTTCAGATCGCCATTGCTCCCTTGGTTACTGACCTAGAGATCCGTTTGACCATTATTATTGCATTACGTGAGTGGGGTTGAATTGAGAGAGAGGTCTTCAGCAATAGCTTAGCGTGAAATCCTTTAAATGGGTTCTTCATAAACACACACACACACACATAACACACACTTACCATCTAATGAAGTGGTTCAGAACCCTTCTTAGCACACGCACGTGCAATGATAGAAGTGTAGAGTCCTCTGAAATGGTTAAGCTAGTGATTTTGTATTTTTTGAGAAACGGCAGCCTGAGCTCTTGATCGGACATGTCTCCCGCTCAGCAGAGCCCGAGAATCCCCGAATTCCATGAGTCATTGAAGTAGCATCAGTGGGTGAATTCTCACTGGTAAGCATTGTGACATTTCAGTCCTCTTTGAAGCCAAAGAGGGAGATTATTATGATCAGATGCAGCCAGAGGATGTGGTATTATTCACTGTGGTCTCGCTCTTTCCTTACGTCAATGCTGGGATTGCTTCACAATCAGAGATTTTCTCCAGCGTCCTTCCGGACGCTGCAGTTTCTTGGCGATTTCTCAGAAGATGGAATAATCAGCCATCTGTTCTGCGTGCACATGCAGACCTCCACACCAGCATCCCTTTTATTGAACAAATATGTATTTTCTCTGTATATGCGAGTGTTTTATTGAGGTGAAATTGGTCTAGTTTACCCTCGGAGTCTCCGTCTCCATTCTTGTATTCCTTTGTTGCTGGGGGTTGGCACCCTGAGGGCATTCCTGCTCACTTCTCCTGTATATCTGACAACCAGCATGCTGTCTGGACTGTCTTTGTTTTGGTGGAGAAGTCCACTGGTATTCTTTTATGCTGTCAGAGAAGATACTGCGTCATTATCAAAAACTAGGAAAGCATTTACGAGCATTTATTAATGTCAGTGTTGGCTCCAAGCTGAAATATTTGGAAGAAAAGAGAACTTGTAAGACATTTGCCCGACTCCTGATGTGTTCTATTGAAACATGCGCGCATATACACATATGCATGAATATAAAGCAGTAGAATTGACTAAACTCAGTAGACTAAATCTGCAGAATTGACCAAATGTTCTGAGAAATGTTCTCTCGAGTGCTATACTGTTCTATTGAAAATGTCGACACACTTTATTAAATGAAAATTATTCCCATAGTTTTTATTTCTCGATTGAATTAAATCAATTTGTCCCTTCTGTAGCTCTTTCAGTTGTGTAGAAAGGTTGTTCTCCTGCCCCTTAACATCCATTTATGGTAGCTTGCTGAAGTGTCAGTGTGCAAAATCAACACGCAGTGAGAGCTCCAGTAAGACCAGAGGGGGTAAACTGTAGATAAACGTAAAATAAGCCGTCGATCTCAGTGCTACTATGATGACACTGCACACCAGCAAATCAGCTTTTTTCTGACCATGTGATAACCCTAGTGATTTACTTTCATGGCCATGAGACCCACCAAAGGCTTGAGTCTTGCCACTTAAACAAGAGACTACAGCTACACTATATGGACAAAAGTATTGGGACAGTGTTCTTTAGGGTTTGGGCTAGGCCCCTTACTTCCAGAGACCAAGACATTCTGGACAACTCCATGATTCCAACTTTGTGGACTTTGTGTTCTATTCCAGCGTGACTGTGCCTCAGTGCACAAACTAAGGTCTATACAGACATGTTTGGATGAGTTTGATGTGGAAGAGCTTGACTGACCCACACAGAGCCCTGACCTCAACCCCATCCAACACCTTGGGCTGAACTGGAACGGAGATTATGACCCAGGCCTTCTCGTCCAACATCAGTGCATGACCTTATTAAAGCTTTTCAGAGTGAATGGGCACAAATTCCCACAGAAACTGTATTTGAATGCAATGACATTAAAGTCCTTGCTGGTGTAATGGTTGTGTGACCCAATACTCTTGTCCATTTAGTGTGTGTACCTGCAAGTAGACTAGATGACCATGTTTCTGTGGGAGATTCTGAACCACCTTTCTCTTTGATTGTGCTGGACTGGAGCACGGAGTGCTGGACTGGGGCTGGGCTGTCTGTGGGGTTGGATTAAAAGAGAGAACGATTGGATTTGAATGCAGTCACATGGCGGGTCAGTCATCACTTTGGCCTGTGGGCTTATTCCCTTAGATCTGTGGTGGAGGGAAAAATGAGAGGAAGTGTTGCGAGACCTGGGACAGAGGCCAGTGAGGCAAGCCCATGTGGTCATGTGTTTGCCAGCTGGACTCGCCATATATCACCACTGTTTACTCTTAGTAGCCTCCTGTTGAGATGTGCATGCCATTGTATATATGAGAGGCATTCCACATGCACACGCAAAGGTAACTCAGCTTCATGTGGGACCAGACGTTCAGACCTCCGTCTGAGATGGACCTGGGAAATAATGCACAAATCACAACACAATTGTGTTGCGATTTCAGTATTTTCTGTTGCAATTTCAGTATTTTTTAAGATATCCTTTATGTTCAGGACTGACCATGCCTATTAAAAGCACCGTAACAATAATATATCTTATTGACCACCCCTAGTATGTCCTAAGCCTTAGTTTAACCTCTCTGCCCAAGGCTTATCAAAGTTATACTTTTGAGTTTTAAACAGATTAAACTCCAAAAGCACATTTTCAGACTCTCCGGAAAATGCTCCGATGTAACTCGAGTTGTCCAATAGGCTTCCTGAGTGGACAGGATCCACACAAGAAGTGTTATTTTCAGGGCTAGAGAGCGTGTGAACAAAGGCACGTGTTCCCTCTTTCTGTTCCACTTTTTTTCTTCCCACCAGTGAGGCTGAGAATCCTCGTGAGGCCACTCTTCGTGTTCCTTTCCTTATTTAATAATTTTTTTTGGTTTGGGGGCTGCTGATGTTTGTGCCGTCTAAATGAGAGCGGGTTTCCCGCGCCCTTCGTTAGTCGCGTCAAAGATGAATCGGGCCGTTTTGGATGCCGGAGCCCTTTTTGGAAGTGTGCCAGCTTGGCCAAGGCTTTGTTGAACCTGTCAAACCCATCTTGTCTCTTACGTCTGCTGACTAGAGGAAAAGCTCCCGAAGAGGGGTCGTCCTGTGTAGTAGGGGGTGAAATATATCGGATCGATGCCTGTTTTCCAGGCCCTGCTCCAGCTCCTTTGCCTCGGATTACGCAATAGGGCTGCGACTAACACCTATTTTTATAATCACTCAGTCTCTTTGATTGACTAATTGTCATGTTTCCTCTCATTTTGCACTGTCATAATGATGCCCCTATTGGGTTAAATCTGTATGACAATGTAGTTCATTGTGAAACAATGCAAGAGAAGCCACGCTGCCCCCTACACTTCCTAAAGTGTACTGCAATATGTCAGAATGTGTGTCATGATGACTTTCCTTATAGAGCATAGTTTAATTCTTAAATAAATTATATGTCAGATATAGTCTAGAATTAAAATCACTGATTCCTTTACCCCTAATGTAAGCGTCTAAAATATCAAATCTCAGAAATAGACAGGATTTCGATCCCAAACACCTCATCACATATGACAAACATATTTTTATTTAACATCTTATGCACTCATTTTGAGCTGCAGTGATATGACATTTACTGAACCCAGCATAGATGAAATGTTAGCAGCTGTTGAGCTTTGCTGGTTGAATATGCTCAGTGCTATTGACAGATGTCCGTAACAGCATCAGGTATCAGACGTCTAGTAAAATGGCTTTGGTTTGTGGAAACAAAACTGTATTGTCTCTATTCTTATGCAGGAAGCTTAGGCCAAATGCCAAGAGAGACCACAGCACTGGTAAACTTTGGTAAAAATGTGAGATCCGATGTGATGCTGGTAATTCTGTTCCTTATTTCTAATTTAATTGCACTTTTGTGTGAGTTGGAGCTTAATCGTTGTGAAATATAAGGAAAAACGAAAATAATAGGAGGGATACAGCCTCCCGACCCTATGCTGCCATCGTTTAACCATGTATGGCATTTTTTTCCTCAAGGTTATCTGAATACAAGGATCCCGTTCCTGGCACAAGCCCAGTCCTATCCAGTCCAGACTGTTATGGCGACAAACACGGACACTGATTTGAGATACAAACGACACGGAGAATCAGCTCGTGTACTTTTCCTCATTTGGGTGATTAGAAAGTGAGAGAAAGGAAAGAACTTAAGAGAGAAATACATTTATTAGAGAGAGAAAGTAGCAGTTCTAGTCGTAAGTGGTTTCCATTATTCATCAGGGCATGGCTGGAGGCTGCTCTGTAAATATAGAACCTGGAGATGATTTTCTCTTCGCCATCGATTATTCATTCGTTCATCCATCCATCCATCCATTTATTCATTCATTCATGGGTGAGTAAAACGTATGGTCTAAAAGGCAGGACTCCCGATTTTCATCCTTAGCCCACAAAAGTCCAGAAAGAAGCAAGGCCAGCAGAAGTGGCACAGCCAATTGGATCCCACCAGCGTCCCTCAAGTGAATCACTTCATCCGCCATTCATCCCTTTGTTCATAAGTGATGGAGGGGGGGGTTGTGGATGAAAGAACCCAAAAAAAGCATTTTTTTATCTGGTGTGTAATGTCTGCGTGCCGCAATGTCAAGTTCAGGACATGTCCTTATCAAGACGTATCGAGGTCTCTGAGACGAAGGCCGAAACCCTCCATTAGTCAAAGAGGAGGGCCAAAAAAAGTAAAGGAAAAGACAGAAGACGAATAAATTCATGTGTCTATGTCAAAGATTTCAACAGGGGCTCCTTGGCCAGACGGCATCAACGTTAGCATTGTTTTTCATTAGCGCAGTGAAATTGGTGCGCTTTGCCACTCATAAATTATGCAGCATACAATCGCCCTGTTTCATCTGACAACAACTTACTGCCTGTCTGCTGATGTAATTTGATTGTGGTGATTTGCCGAACGCAGTGTTTAAGAAACCCAATGCACACTGGATGCACTGTTAGAGACGCTGCCTGCGCACTGTTTCGGTTCATGTCATGTTGCGCCTTGTGTCTGGCAGCGGAGGCCGTCCCAAAGGAGTTTCTGTTTGTGGAATCACAAATGCTGCTATGTCGCTAGTAATGTGCCATTTCTGTTGGTTTACGAGTTGTTGGCTGGGATGGATTTCAGCAGGGAAAACAGCTGCAGGATCCGCGATGCTTCGTCTGCGCGTTTCATCGCCAGCAGCACCTGGAAGTTTTCGCGGAAGGTTTCAGCCATAAATTGTGGGGGAGATATTATGTAACATACTCAGAGAATGTGCGCATGCAATACTGAGCGTAGTAAATCAGGTAGAACCATGTGGTGGACTTGATCACCCTTCTCTGAGGCAATCAGTCTATTCTCAATCTAGTGCTCCTGCTTTGCTAAAGTGTTATTGCTACTGGCATACTAGCATTGATGCTACATTTTGATACTGATTTTCAGCTTCAGTGGAACAGATAACGATTATTTTATTCCTGATACACATTCTGAGGCGTAAAATAGCACCTTTTGTGTTCCGGTTCTTACTTACTGGACCCGGAATGTCCAGGCCTGGATATTCAATTCGTGACGTTTGCTGGATGCTTCAGGTTATATTTACAAAATGGTTAAAATATAAGTGTAGTTTATCTGGTTCAATCACTGCCAGTGCTGATACAGATGCTGATAGATTATAAAAAGCAAAAAGGAAGATGACTTGCTGACTTGAGCTGCATCCAGCGCTACATTAATGTGGCTTGGGCTTGTGGTTTAGGACTTAGTATGACTTACTGTGAGCTATAAAAATGAACAAAACTTCACTGTGTGGTCAGTGGGCTTCCACTTTAGACAACAGGGTCACTTTTCAATGCTGATCCAGAATCAATTTTTGTGACAACGACATGAATACAGAAGAATCTGGTCCAATTTGAACACCAGATTTGTTTGTGTTTGCCTGTAGACGTGAAGTCTTGTTCCTTTTTTATAACTCTATATATTATATTGAACCACTATATATTGCATTGAACCACATGAGTCCTAAACCACGTCATCAAGTCTTCATCACCCTGGAGCTGGAAGTGTTTTAAGAGTTTGAGAGGTTTTTTTTTCTTTGTTTTCTTTCTTTCTTTCTTTCTTTCTTTTCCCCTCCTCTTCTTTCTCTTGACCTTTAGGCCTCGTCCACACGGACGTTTGAAATGAACGCGCTCTGAACGCC
>JBBPDB010072999.1:0-10113 GCA_037974465.1 Brachypetersius altus | reverse complement strand
AGTTTGTGGAGTGTGTGTGGAGTGTGTAGAGTGTGTGTGTGGAGAGTTTGTGGAGTGTGTGTGGAGTGTGTGTGGAGTGTGTGGAGTGTGTAGATTGTGTGTGGAGAGTTTGTGGAGTGTGTGTGGGGTGTGTGCGCGGAGAGTTTGTGGAGTGTGTGGAGTGTGTAGAGTGTGTGTGGAGAGTTTGTGGAGTGTGTGGAGTGTGTAGAGTGTGTGTGGAGAGTTTGTGGAGTGTGTGGAGTGTGTTAGCATCTCATATGTCCCTCTCGCTGGATCCTCCAGACAGAACCTCATAAATTATCCGGTAGTTTGATCTCCACTTATTTCCGTTAATTGTTTTTTGCCCAATAAAGACTTTTAGGGCTGAGCTTTCCAATGAGCTGCACTGTCACATCTCTCTCTCAGCTTTCTCCACAACGTTCTCCACAACATTCTCCTCAACGTTCTCCTCAGTGACCTTCTCATCGTTCTGCTCGTTGTGATCTGCAGTGGTTAGCGTCTCACTGTGCAGTTAGCCACCTCTAGTCTGTTGTTTTCTATACTGTATAATCAATTAAAAATCTACTCAGCCCATTGAGGGAGTGGCTGTCGAAGAGAAAGGTGTTTAGGGCATTAAGTGGATCTCTTATTGACGGCACAACCCTCTGAGAAGAGGCCAGTGGTTAGAGATAGATGGCGTCTCCATAGAAAAGCGCTGACCAGTAGAGCCTGAGGCTGAGGTCACCATGCCTGTGGGCTACACTCCCCTAGTGCTGGGCTCTGGAATGATGGAGCACCATCCAGTACCGATGGGAGGGTGGTTATGATCCAGAAAGCATTTCCTGATCTTACTGATGCTCTTTTGCAATGAAATCCTCACAGCAATGGCTAGTGTCATGGAATAGTCAGAAAACAGGCGTGAAAGAGACGATTCTGAAATGTGTGCTAGCAAAGGAGAGAAGGTAGCAAAATAACTGAAGAAAAAAAGAAAGAAAGAACTAAAACAGCTGTAAACACAGAGTCCAAGTAGTAAATCAGCTCATAAAGTGGCACCTGGAACACTAGAACGCTTTTTTTTTCTTAGAAATAATGATGTCATCAAGTTCAGGCTGAGAGGAAATGAACGTCCCTGTTAAAGCTCGTTCAGAAGAAACACTGGAGAAACAACCCAGAGGAAAGAAACTTCAGAATAAGACTGTTCTTATCCAGTTTTTTTTAGCTCAGTTTAACATCACTATAAGATTCTGAACATTTTCTCCCACTTCTTAAATTTAGCACCAGATAAAGAGCTTCCTCTAATCTCAGCCTGATCCCAGGTTAAGATCTTCAAATGACATTTCTTTTCTCTCACTGTTCTGATCTTTATTCAGCTCAGATCATCAGATCTTCAGATCAACCAGTGTCTCAGTGATCAAATTAAAGTCTCTAAACTGCCAAAGTCAGACAGTTTTGATCCATAAGGTTGTTAAAAAGAAGAAACTGAGAACCAGTGTCATATTTTAATAATCTCCAAATAAGAATTGATTTCTGATGAGACAAAGAAAAGACTTATGAGCAGCAAACACTTCCTCTGGTAATGTTGTATATATTACATATATTAATAATATTAATATTATATCTTACTAACATATTAATAAAATACAGACTGCATAAATGAATAGGCCGTCCTTTTGTATATAGAAAATATATGGACTAATAATTGGTGCCTGTGATCAGATGGGCTTCACAGATTTTTTTGACTTGTTGCTTTGATCTTATTCTTTATTTTGCTTAAATGAAAGAACTGGCCGAGCTGCTGTTATTGAACACGCTTGTTAGGTGGAGAGGTTTAGTGTTTAAAGCTGAACTGGAGAAATGACAGGAGCTTAATAGAAACATCA
This sequence comes from Brachypetersius altus, assembly GCA_037974465.1. Classification (NCBI taxonomy): domain Eukaryota; kingdom Metazoa; phylum Chordata; class Actinopteri; order Characiformes; family Alestidae; genus Brachypetersius; species Brachypetersius altus. The sequence goes on along the minus strand of JBBPDB010072999.1, from coordinate 8,254 downwards.
CATTTATAAAAAATCTCCGTTAATGTCCTGTGTGTGTTAAAAACATAAAAAAAGCATCTGATGAAATCCTGCACAGTCAGTGTGGGATTGAAGGAGGGATTTCTCTCTCTGGCGCTCGGCCTGGCGCGCCTGGCAGCCGCGGATGCTGGGAGAGATGCTCAGGATGTGCTCTCTTACTCACAGGAAGCTGTGAGAGTTCCAGACTATTCTGCCGTTACCATAGCGATGAGCCTGGCTCATGGTAAGATAGGACCAACAGACATGATCTGAAGCGTGTATATTTGTTTATTTTCATATTTTATATACATATATATATATATATATATATACACACACAGATACATTTGAATTGTTGCTGGGTAACACTTTTTTAAGTGCAATTAATCTCATTGTTATACGCAAAATTCAATAATGAACTCAAAAGTATATGAACTATATGAACTGCAATAACATTTGGTTTAAACACTTTAAACTAATGAGGAGCTTTTTTAACAGCAGTTTTTCCTTTTACACTGTTTTCCATTTTCTGTGGCTAAGTTAAGTTTTTATGTTCTAGATTATGATTTTAGATCTAGATTATGAAGTCAGTGTGTGTTTGAGCTCCATTTGGAGTAGCCTGAACTCTCATTTCTTTAAGGTCTTCAGGAAGAGTTCTCCAGGCTTCTTGACTGACATTCTAAAGCTCTTCTCTGGGCATCTCTTTGTTCTGCTCTCTGTCCAGGTGGTCCGCGCTGCTTTAGTAATGGGAAGATCTGGGCTTTGGGGGGTTGATCCATGAATGATAGAGTTCCATCCTGTGTTTTTCTAGCGAGGTGTTTTGTGCAGTCCATAAAATGTACTGTGAACAAGGAAAAAAAGTTTTATTCCAATTTATTTTAATACACCTTTTATTAGGAAAAGAAAACAAAGATATTTCAGTTGCTGAAATTAAGGAGACACACACACACACACACACACACACACACACACTAGTATACACTAATGTGGGTGGAATATGATTTGTTCTGCCAGGCTGTGAAATCTGTTATATGAGAAACACACACACACACACACACACACACACACTCACTCCCTTCCACGATCACCATGGCGATAGTCTGCTTGTCAGAAGCTCATTTACATAATGCAGATTTCTCTCCCCCTCTGACTGAAGAGCCGAAGCTTGTTGCTGTTTGTGTGTTAGAAATCAAATTCCTCAGAAGTGATTTGTGTGTCATGGCTCCAACTGTATTATTAAACACCCACAGACTGTTCTCTGGCATTTATGTCACCACCTCCACCTCATTCCTCTCGTCTTTTTTATGACATTCTGCATACGGAAACTTCTCCCTGCTGCTTCAGGCGTCGCCTGTTCCAGCAAAAGGGTCAGCTGAGGAACCAGGAGAGGAACCAGATTAGAAATTTCAGTCCTATTGATCAGTTCAAACCGAGCAGATCAATGACTTGTTGATTGGGGCTCGACACTCGAGTCATTTCTCATAATGGATGAATGAACGGGAGCTTTGGCACTGGAAGTTTCCTCTTCTTTTTCTACTCATGATTCTTTGTGAGTTTGTCGACGCCCCCAGGACCGTGAGCTAATTTTCCACCGCTGTCTGTGTGAGGCCCTGTTGCCATGGCAACCAGCCTCGGAAGATGATGAATGGGCCGTTTGGCTGGAGCTGTCGGCTTTGTCATACCAGACCATGATCTCCAACGCATCTGTATTAAGAGACGCCCTCGGTCCTAGCCTGAGTTCATGTATACAGGTGTTTTTCCAGCGCTTCTTCTGAATCAGGGCGTTTAATAGCGGGTGGGATTGTCTCCCCTTGCTGCAGTAACAACCTCTACTCTTTTGGGAGGGAACATTGCTATGAAGATTTGCAGGCATATGAGCTTTAGTGAGGTCAGGTACTGGTGTTGGAGGATCAGTTCTGGATCCCAAAGTTTCTTAATGGGGCTCCATCACTCCAGAGACTCCAAAAACCAACGCAATATCAGTGAACTCTGATTTCAGTAAATATAACTGGTGTAATACTGTCTAAAACTGGCATTTACCCTCAGAACTCAAAGTGTATCGGTAAACTGTAATTTCAGTAAATATGAACAGTATAAAACACTCTAGAACAAAGCCCAGCATGCCGCCTGACACCTCAAGCATCAACACAAACCAGGGGAACTTCCATATAAGGAGCTTGTTTACCGGATAACGACAATTAACAATTTGTTGTGCTTCTTGCACAGATCCATGCTGCTTGTGTTCTAAAGGTTAAAGTTGCTGAACCTCATTAGAAGATCCATCTTATCTAATATTGTATGATAGGGAAGTTTTAGGACGGGCTCATATCCAAATTCTTATATTGTTCCATAAGGGTCCTTCCAACTTCCCTCATAGGAATGGCATGGATTTCCAATCTATTACCTTCAACTATGTGGTAAATGGGTTAGTTGGGTCAATTTTATTTTGACATATAGAAAGTCTTTCATCCTTGATTTTTATGTTCCTCTAAACTTAGTACAGATCCAGTTTGTCGAATTGGTTCTTCCAGATGTTGTGTTTTTCTCAGGGCAGTTTCCCACTCAGAGCAGTGCGAGGTGTGCGTCGACGTATGAGGCGGAGATACTGGTTAACCAATTTGCATATAATGTCAAGGTTTCACAGCAGAGGTGAACCAGAGAGAGTTCTTCAGAACATGGGTTATTTTGACAGTGCTGCAAACTAATATTTATTTAACGCGAAGTACAACATTACACATTTGTACATAATACTAGGTCATGAGATGCAGTCTATGAATGGCAGGAATAGGGCTTTCTTTGAAATATATTTTATATTTGAATAATCTGTTGTAAACTGTTATTAAACTGTTCGTTTTTACCTAATTTATATTATTTTTTGATTAATTTATGAATGACAAAGATAATTCTATTGTCCTGTTAAATTACTATTAAAAGGTTTTGTTAAAATAACTAATTTAATATGTAAAAAGAACAAGGACTCATTTCTAAACTGCATTATTTACTTATTTTTTGGTGGTCCCTTATATATGATCTATAGATACTAACAACAATCTGATGAAACTGTATAGATCATCAATCAACTTCCGAGTTTATGTTTAGGATTAGGATTAGATTTCTGTTTTAGGTTCAGGTTACGATTGGGGATACGATTAAGGTTAGGTTTAAATTAACTTTTAGGTTCGGGATAAGGTTGCATTTAAGTTTTGGGTTCAAGGTAATCTTGTGATTTAGGATGAGGTTAATATTAGGGTTAAAATTATGGGTAGATTTAATCTAATCTTGTATTTTAAACTTAAAATTCAGTTACATTTATTAGATTCTTTGATGAACATTAGTCAAAGACAAGCTGAGCTTCTAATAAGTGTCTACAGGGCACCAAATACAAATCCAGTGCTACCAAAAGTTCAACAGACAAGACTCTTTTTTGTACACCTCATCTCTGAACTGTGTACACTTACTCGAAGCTCTTAATCACCACATCGGCCGCATTAATGACAAATCGATGTTTCCTCCCATCACACTACAGTGTCCTTTATTTTAATGAGGTATTGATTCAGGAAGAACATAAAAGCCTGAAATGGTTGTAAAAACACCTCTTACTTTTCATTTTCTCCGAGACGAGAGAGTGTGAGGGGCTTATTCTCTCATGTTCTGGGATCTGGTTCTATAATTTCAATTGATTGCAGATTAAATTGCTCATATTTGGGGTAGAGTGTCTGTCTGGCTCGGGCAATTAGTGCATGCTGGTGTTGGACCTTTGAAATCTTTGTAGTTTAAAAGGAAAATGTTGACCCTTTCTGTTTGGTCTGACACTTTAGTGTTTTTTTTATTGTTTTTGATGACCTAAACAGCTGATGCCAGTCAGATACTGTCGTCTTTCCTTTTCAACAACTAAATGCTGTGTATGTTATAACACTCCAGTTTCTATAGCCTTATAGTGACCAGGGTGTCCAATCTGGAGTTCTGCACACACACGTTAATATCTGTTAATTTTTGTACTTGAGTGTCCTTTACACTTATAAAATCTACATTTTTTGATCAGGGTATCCCAACTTGCATATGATCGTATGTGGACCTTCAGTAAGCAACTCTGAGCTCTTAAGCCCAACCCCACACACAGAAAACAAGAGTCAAAAAGAGAAATGCTTTAATCCCAAAAGCTCTAGAGGAGGCAGAGCCACCCAAATAATCCTGCACACAAACAAGAGTTTAATTAGGCAAAGCGTGAGCTCTTCCCCAACACAAACAAGGAAATACTTGAGTTAACGAATGGCAAAAAGTCACTCAAAAAGCAGGTCGTCCCAAAGAGGCTGGAAAGAGGTTGGTGGTAGACACAGGTATGTTATAAATAAATGACACGATGGGCAAAAACAATAAGATGAGGAAAAAGATGAGCTATTTCTGCAACTGAAGCAGTTGCTAAAAGATGGAAGACATGGATGATTTAGCCTCATTCATAGCATGGGACACTGTAGGATGGACGCTGGACTTTTAACACGTTTTTTGTGGACTTGTCTCAGACTTGCTGGTATTTGGACTCTGATTTGTCTCGGACTTGCTGATATTTATATTTGGATCAGTCACTGACTCACTGGTATTTGGACTCGCACTTGACTTGAACTCGCTGGTCTTTGGATGTGAACACGTCATGGATTCACTGATATTTGGACTTGCTGGTATTTGGTATAGGACTTGTCTCAGACTCGCTTGTAATTTGGGTTCATAATTGTCTCAGCTTTGCTGGTATTTGGATTTGGACCAGGCATGGACTCCCTGGTATTTGGACTTGGACTGTTCACGGATTCAATGACATTTGGACTTGTAATTGTTTCTGACTCGCTGGTATTTGGACTTGGCCTTGACTCTGACTCACTGGTATTTGGATTTTGACTGGTCACGGTATCGCTGGTATTTGGACGCACTGGTATTTGACCTGATCTCGGACTTGCTGGTACTTGGACTTGGACTTGTCTTGGACTCGGCCATCAGTCTCACCAGGTCTTCTAGTTGATCTCTGGAGTCCAGCAGCCTTTAAAACTGTGTTTCATTAAGTAATATTTCTCTCTGGCAGTAGACCATTGTAGCATCACTGCTGCCATGGCAAAGAAAACAAAAGCTCTTGCAACAAAATTAAACCCCTCACACCCTTCTGTACAAAACAAAATTGTAAAAATCATAGTTTAAGCAAGCTTGTTTAGACAACAGGGACTGGTTTAGTTACTTCAAAATGTGCCTATAATTAACTTTCATGTGCCTGCCAAACAAGAAGAAATTGCACATCTCCAGAATCACGCAAAATTGATAAACAAGCCAGTAAGTCTCAAAGAAGATTCTTTTTTGTTTGCCTCAATCTTAACTTTGTCCTTCTTATTTGGACTTCCGAATTCCTTTTGACTTGGACCTAAACCTCTTTGGACTTGGTTTTGACTTGGACTTGACCCTGCTTGGAGCTGGTATTGTCTTGGACTTGAACCTGTTTGGAGTCTGTTTTGATATGGAGGGTTGGGATAGCCTGGTGGGAGCACCCCCATTCTCCCACACTACCAACTAAAGGACATTAGTGTAGGACACTTAATTCTACAATGCCATTTTGTCCAGTTTTATCTTGTCTCTTCCTCTAACCCTCTGCACATCAGCGATGGACATTTAAAGTAATTTCGAGGTCTATAAGAGCCTATAAAATAATAGAACAAGTAACATTTTTACTAACTGAAACACTATGAATTACTTAAGACTTTTCGCAAGTAAAGCTGGATCTCTTTCTTAGAAACTAGGCTCGTCTGCACACTGGACAATGGGCCAGGTGTTCAAAGGAAGTTACACAAAAAAATAAATGGCCTGTCCCAGTTTGCAGCTGTTTCAGTTCATGCTTATTTGGCAAATTTCCAAACCTTGAGCATTAAATTAATCTAGGAGCCCACATTGCAGACCTAGTGAGAGAGAGAGAGAGAGAGATAGAAAGATATCGAAAGAGAGAGACAGAGAGAGATCAGTGAAGTCAGAGAGAGAAACCTGTTAACACACCCCTCACCTTAAGTGTGTATGTGTGTGTGTGTGTGTGTGTATATCCCAGGTGTTTAGTGGAGGCATATTAAATGACTGTAGGTCACCTAAACTGGAACAGAATGAAGAATTGAACCAGTAATATACAGCTTGTGCAAAGGTTTTTGCAAAAACAAAATCATGTTTAAGTGTGTTCTCACAAGGTTACGTGTATTTATTTACAGCTAAAAAGTGGAATTTGTCTGACAGGTTCAAATTTTTGCATACAAGCTGAATGTCTATGGATTTTGAAGTCAATTCAAAGAGATTGAATTGGATCTTTCCTGTGTGTGAGTATATAAATCACACCAGGACGACTTTCTTTTAGCCAAGGTTGCAACATTAGCCTTGCTTTTTACTGCCCAAATAAGCATTGTATATTTTTAACCAAAATAATGTGCTCCATAAAAAGCATGAAATCAGTTCTCTATAAGGTGATTGGCTACCTAGCCCTATGAGTCAATCATAATTACACTACAGAAGGTGCATCAGCGGTGCTGTAATACAGTGAGAGTGCTCTGACCTGCCTCACGCCATTCATCTCATAACACAGATTAGCGAAAATAAACTAATAAATGGCCGTTTAGCTGATTGCTCGCTTGGAGAAAAAAACTGGCCAATTTCAGTGATGCATCCTTGGATACTACTCAGACTGTCTGTGCTTTTTGGTAAATAGTCACATCAGCTCCAGCCCTACATCCTCTGAAAAAACATAAAAATAAACAAATAACATAAAACATAACATCATTTAAACACTTTAAAGCATTTTAACATTATTTAAGTTCTGCAAACTGCTATGGTGGCATAAAACTGACTTTTCTCTAACAACAGAATAATAGGATAAATTAAAAGGCATTTTACAGCTGACATTTTCACAAAGTAGCTCTACAGAGTGAAAAGCTGGAGGAACCTTGGGGGAAACTCAAAAGGGGAACCCATCCCCTTAAAGAATATCACCATGGAGACAAGTAACAGTGTATAAAAAACAGGAGTTTACATATCCACTGAGCAGTAGAACCTTGTAGATCAGTGGGAGTCTGGAGTTCCAGCAGTAGATCAGTGAGAGTCTGGAGCTCCAGCAGTAGATCAGTGAGGGTCTGCAGCTCCAGCAGTAGATCAGTGAGGGTCTGCAGCTCCAGCAGTAGATCAGTGACAGTCTGAAGCTCCAGAAGTAGATCAGTGAGGGTCTGGACTTCCACCAGTAGATCAGTTTTGAGCTCCAGCAATAGATCCGTGGGAGTCCAGAGCTCCAGCAGTAGAACAGTGAAAGTATTGAGCGTCAGCAGTAGATCAGAGAGAGCCTCGAGCTCCAGCACTGTAGATCAGCGAGATTCTGGAGCTCCATCTGTAAATCAGTAGATCAGTGAGAATCTGGAGCTCCAGCAACAGACCAATGGGAGCCTGGAGCTCCAGCAGTAGCGCAATGGGAGTCTGGAATTCCAGCAATAGATGAGTGAGAGTCTGGAGCTCCAGCAGAAGATTGGTGAGAATCTGGAACTTCAGCAGTAGATCAGTTAGCGTCTGAAGCTCCAGCAGTAGAGCAGTGACAGTCTGGAGCTCCAGCAGTAGATCATTGAGAGTCTGGAACTCCAGCAGCAGATCAATGAGAGTCTGGAGCTCCAGCAGTAGGTCAGTGAGAGTCTGGAGCTGCAGCAGTAGATCAGTTACAGTCCGGAGGTGCAGCAGTAGATCAATGAGAGTCTGGTGCTGCTGCAGTAGATCAGTGAGAATCTAGAGCTCCAGCAGTAGATCAATGAGAGTTTGGAGCTCCAGTAGTAGATCAGTGAGAGTCTAGAGGGGCAGCTGGGTGGCCTAGTGGTTAAGGCATCCGCCCTGTGACCAGAAAGTCCAGGCTCGATCCCCAAGACCGCTAGGCACCGCTGAGGTACCCTGAGCAAGGTACTGTCCCCACGCACTGCTCCCTGGGCGTCGTGTTCTTGGCTGCCCCCTGCTTCACTTGGTGAATGGGTTAAATGCAGAGGAAGAATTTCGTGCTGTTCACACTGCTGTGGTGTGTTCACGTATGACAAATTTTCACTTTAGAGCTCCTGCAGTAGAACATTGACAGTCTGGAGCTCCAGCAGTAGATCAATGAGAGTCTGGAGCTCCAGCAGTGGATCCACGGGAGTCTGGAGCTGCAGCAGTAGATCATTGAGAGTCTGGAACTCCAGCAGCAGATCAATGAGAGTCTGGAGCTCCAGCAGTAGGTCAGTGA
>JBBPDB010072989.1:0-10113 GCA_037974465.1 Brachypetersius altus | reverse complement strand
TAAAGAACTAAAGAAGAGAGAAAGACAGAGAAAGAAAGAAAGAAAGAAAGAAAGAAAAACAGAGAGAGAGAAAGAGAGACAGACAGACAGAGACAGAGAGACAGAGAGAGAGAGACAGATAGAGAGAGAGAGAGAGAGAGAGAGTGAGAAAGAGAGAGAGAGTGAGAGAGAGAAAGAGAGACAGAGTGAGAGAGAGAAAGAGAGACAGAGTGAGAGAGAGACAGGGTTGTATGGGTTCAGCTGTGCTATGGAATGGCTCAGATCTAGCATATAGAGTCACTCACACCATATCAATAAACAACACTGGGAAAGAGCACACAACAGGTGCTTGGTGAGAGAGAGAGGGAGGGCGAGAGAGAGAAGGAGAGAGAAAGAGATGGAGGGGGGCGGTTCTTTAAGGAATCTCTAATCTAAATTAATGGACACTTGATGAGGGTCTGGTTGCTCCTGAGTCATTCTGCTGATTTCGGAAATAAATCTTGATGTGTTCATTCAATACGTGCGTGACATGGAGGAAGAAAAGAGAGAGACATCAGATCGGAGAAATGAAGAGTTGCCATCACCTTATCATCTTGCTGCATAAATGACATTTTTTTTGGTCTGCTATGACCATTCTGGCCCAACTCAGATCTTACATATGAGTTTCTGTGACTGTTTAAAAGTCGGTGACTATGTTAAATGTCCAGGCTTTTTCACTTTTGCACAGCCAGTTTAATCTGTAAATACAAATTAGCACAGCTGATGGCACTAGTTTAAAGTTATATACATTTTAATGTTTTAATAAAAACTGTACATTTAAAGACACAAGGATACAACTGCTTTGCAGGAGAAATAGAAGAAAATCTCCTGTGGCCTGCTACCTCCTTTCATGTCCTTATGCTTTATCTACACGATGATTAGAACTAGTGTCACTTGAGTAGCGCGCGCACACACACACACACACACACACACACACTCTTCTGTCAGAATGCAGCCATGCGTTTCCACACCCTCCACACCAAATACTTTGACCTTGAAACCTTGTACTGTGTGTGTTTTTTTTCTTTGTATAGCAGGTCTGAAACCTAAATATACTGTATCCTATATCCTCACACAATATTCTCTAAGGGAATGAATGCCATTACTATTCTCACTGTCCCTTACATAATATGTTATAATGCAACGTTTTAAACTCGATTTCTCCTTTCATTGAATTGCCTCCTCATCCATGCGAGAGGATACAATGTCTGTCCCACCATTTGTGGATTGCCCTGAGGAGATAGGGGATAGGGCATAGTGGGTGGGGGGCTGTTGAAAAGTGGATCAACCTCTGAATCAGTCAACCTTAACATTCCCCCTTCAGCAGGGCAACACCAAACACGCCTAAAGTCATAAGGAAGAAAAACACAAGTAAATGCACGGGACCCTTAAATGCGCCGCAAGTGATCAGTGACCTTATTTTTCATCTACAATTTTTCTTTTTTTTTTTTCCATTTTTAATGACAATATAGAAACATGTATTAAAATATATTCTATAGCTCACCAGTATGGAATCACATGTCATATGAATAATTATGTTATAAAACTGGTTGTTATAAAATATGTTTGGCTCAAGTTATTAACAACCATTGTATCTTTGACTGTTCTGTTGCTTTGCAGTCATAGCCTACTGTTAACAAGCCATGTTACTCGATAGTAAAGTTTACATACTGTATATATTTTATAGTTATGATAAATAATAAATACATTAATACATCATGTATTGATTACACATGATCATGTACTGAACATTCCATCATCAAGTATTTTTAGGTAAGAAATATTTCATGCTTTGAGAAGCAATAAGAAGGTATTTGTCACGGTCTGGTCAGTGGCCAGTTAGGGCCACTGCCTTTTTGTTGTTATTCCTGGGTTCTTTTGTTCATGTTTTGGGGTTTTTTATTTTGATATGTGTTCTGGATTTTGCTTTTGTCACATGTCCTTGTGTTTCACCTGTCCTGTGTTTTTCGGTTTGATTGTGCTATGTATTTAAGGTCCTGTCTGTGTGTAGTTTATTCATCTGTCCATCGTCGTCTTTTAGCGCTTTAGTTAGCCCTTGTGGTTTTTCTAGTCTGAAACCTGATTCTGAGTTTTGCTCCTGATGGCCCTCGTGCCTTTTTATTTTCTGGTTCTGTTTTGAGTTGTAAATAAAGTCTGTAGCATGGATTCTTGGCTTCCTGCCCGTTCCTGCTCGTTCCAGGATAGCGTACGTTTGAGGAGGACTAGCCCCCTTGAACGTGACAGATGGACAGATCACCGATATGAATACCAAGGCTTAACACCCAGAGACGGAAGAGACCCGGGCGTGGAACGCTGCCATCAAAGCCTGGGTGGCGGAGTTCGCAAGGGCGGACCAGCCGGAGGAGGCTTGTTGGAGTGGGGTCTCTGGGACTGGGCTCGCGGACAGACCGACGGGGCGTTGGTGGTCGTTCCGGGGGCTGGTTGACAGTGGAGCATCGGAGGACGAGGAGGAGTGCCAGAGCTCTCTAGGGGTCGGGTGGATCGGATTCCTGGCCGCAGAGACGGAGCGTCTCGTGGGCTTCTACGTCTCTGACTCAGCCGCAGGTTTGAGTCCCGTGGCTCGGTGCAAGCGGAGGCTTGGAGGTTCACGTCGGGCGTGCCGTCTACCTGGTCCACAGATGCCCGGAGAGCCTGGGGGCTCCTCTGACGCACCACCTCCCCGGTTCGGCTCCGTTACGCCTCCCGAAGTTCCACCGCGAGCGGTCTCCCGAGCCTCACTCCCTGCCTCTGCAGGCAGGATCGCTGTGACCCCGCCAAGCCACAAGAGGGTGGGGTCGCCACAACGACCACAGCCGCACAACATCCTGACATGGTCATGCAAACACCGGAGCTGCCGCTGCACAAGGTCGCCGCGGAGCTGCAGGGGGGCGTGCTCGATCAGCTGCCGGTACCTGAGGCCGGCGCAGTGCGACACGGTAACGTCTGGGGGGTGAAGGATTAGGCGCTCCCATTTCACCAGCAGCTGCAGGCCCAATCCGACCAGCTGGAGCTTCTCACGCGCACCGTCCTGGGGATCCTGGGGCGCCTCCAGGGCCCGACTGCTCCAGCTGGCCACCCTCCCATGCCAGACATCAACAGTAAGGGCCCACTAGCTAGCACGAGCGTCCCCGTTAGCATAGCTCCTGTTAACCAGCGAAAAAATACCCTTGTATTTTTTGGGGATGCGTATGGAGCTAAGGGCGGGTGGGTGGGGTCAGGTGGGGGTTAGCGCAGGGTTAGAAGGCTCCTTAGAGCAGGTAGAGGGCCGTCACCAGCCTCCCGAAGGGGGCTGACTGCCTGAAAGCACGGGGCGCGAGGAGCGTCCCGACCAGCCTCCCAGAGGGGGCTGCCTGCTTGCCAGCACAGGGCACCAGGAGTGTCCCGAACAGCCTCCCGGAGGGGGCTGCCTGCCTGCCAGCATGGGGCCCGAGGAAGGGCCCGTCCAGCCTCCCGGAAGGGGCTGCCTGCCAGCACAGTGCCCGAGGACAATGGCCTACGGTCCACACCCGCGTCGCCCGGGCTGGGTGGACACCAGCCCGGCATCATGGACAGTGGGGTTGTGACGTGGATGGGGACTAGCCCCCTCAAACGTGACAGTATTAATATAAATTACAAATATATAATATACCATAATTATTTAGACACATATCTTTTCAGCTTGATATTTGACAACCACTTTGAAGAAACTTTCTTCTATTAATTTCTATCATTCCTTTGATTTCTTTATTTAATTCTGCGTGTTGAACAGCTTTCTGGATTTAAAAACATATTCTCTGTACATCATTCTACACACATTTAAAATGTATTTTTATATTTACATTATTTAGCAGACGCTTTTATCCAAAGCTACAGGACACAGTCTACCTGGAGCAACTTGGGGTTAAGGGTCTTGCTCAGGGACCCAGTGGTGGTTATGCTGAAGGCAGGATTCAAACACATGACCTCTTGGTCTGGAGACAAGTATCCTACCCACTAAGCTACCTCCACCCCAACTTTGTGTTGTAAATATAAAAGCTGTAACATGTTAAATGACATTTTGGAATTATTTTAGGCATATATTTTCAACAAAACTGGCATAACATGAATGAAAACAGTGAATTTAAACTTTGAATGGTAAAGGATTAACAGTCATTATTTCGGTAGTTAATTAAAGGTTTAAACAGTTTTACACTAGTTTCTCAGTTTTAAAAGATGTAAGTCTTGAGTAAAAACTGATGAATTTAGTGGCTTTGTTACTGCGCGTAAGGCATTGTCTGGCTCAATGTTTCCTGCTGTGCACCAGAATGTAGACTGCCCTCAGATCAGCCACATTTCCGATCCAAATCCCTCAAACTCTAGGATCCCAGGAGCCAATCCGCTAATCAGGAGTGGCAGATCATTCCCATCACTTTCCGGAGCTACGGTGCATGGGAATGGTGGAGAGAAGGAGGTGGAGCAGTTCATACTTTGGCCACTCATGGGCAAAGATCTGCCGTTAATAGGATTCGTTTCCCTTACGTTCCGTGTAATAGTCCCTCTCTGTCCTCCTCCCTGCTGCAACTGATGGGTTTTGAGAGCAAACGTCCCAGCACTGAACAAACACCTGCAGTCCTGAATGAACATCTACTGTTAAATAAACACTAGGGTGAGTAGACTGCAGTTCTTGCCAGTGGTAATAAAAGCATTGTTTCATTCTATATACTCTTGGCTCACTGAGACACTGAGACATTTTGTCAAAAGTGCAGAATGTAAATTCTTAATTGGTTGTCAGAGTCAGGGGTGCGAGCCCATGACCCTGAACTTCCTCTGAGCACAGATCAAGATGCCGACCAGGGATCCATTCTTTTATTAAAGAAAACAAAACAAGAACATAAACAGGCACGTGGGCCTCCAGATAACAGGAACGTGAACAACTAGAAACTGGAACGGGAAATAGGACACAAGCTCTAACTGAGGCGATGGACACATAAGGGATGACTAACACCCAAAACAGATGCAAACGTGAATCACATGACAACAAAAACACGTGACACAAGCAAAACCCAGAAAACACATCAAAATAAAAGCCCCCCCAGAACACAGAACAGAAAGCAGAGCAAAACAGAACTAAAACACTAACAGAAAGGCAGTGGCCCTAAGCGGCCACCGGCCTAACCGTGACATTGGCGCCACATAAGAGAAGGTATTAGATTAAGATCCAATCTTTGGAAAGAAAAACATTAAACGGTCAGAACAAACAGAGAAATGTTAAAAATGCAGATTCAAACCCATTGAAAGAATTTGAATTAGACTATAGAGGTAATTAAAGGCATATTAGACCATAAAAATCAAATGTATACACTTTCCATTCATCCCAGGTGTAGATGAAATTGTCTCTTTAGTTTCTCACCAGAGCTACAGGTATAATGTTGCTACCGAGAAGTCAATAGTCACCTAAACCTTTTCTGTAAACACAAACTTAGAAGTTTTCTTAACCTGCTCGACCTGTATCCAGCTATTTATTAAAGTAGTGCAGAGTTTTTGATCTGGTTTAGGACAGAATATGACTTACTGTGAACTATAAGATCACAGGAAGGCATCACGGCCATGGACAGCCATTTATGCATGACCTCAGTGAAGAGATGGATGTTGTGTGACTGTGTTGAAAGATTGAGAATGATTTTTACTAAAAAACTGATATCATTTGCCTTCAAATGTAGTATCGTTAGCCTCATAGCTCAAGTTCTAAACTAAAGAAGGACAACAAAAACTTCTTGATCAACTGCATCTGGGATAAGTAGAAAATAAGTAGTAATACGAGCACCATCAGTGTTAAACGAACACTTGCAAGGTTGAAAAATCATCTACAGTATTGGACACTTAAAATAATGAATGAGCCCATAAAACGAATAATGAATAATATATAATATATAATGAATAATGAATGATGAATTAATACATATAATGCTGAATGAACACCTGTAGTGTTGAATCAGCACCTACATTATTGAAGATTTCCAATATTGAATTTATAACTCAAATTACCCACAGTTCTTAAATAAACTCCTACAGTAATTACAGAAGTCTAGTCAGACACAAGTAAAGAGTGTTATAGGGAGTTTAGCAGGGCAGGTGTTCGTTTAGCACTTGTGATTCTGCTGCCTAAGCATTCTATACTGTTCTACATCGGTCCTCTCAATCAGCACGCACCATTTCAGGCCCATACGATTGAGCATGAGGCCACTCAACTGCAGAGCGCTGTTCTTACAATTCAATTATCCTGATTTATTCGCTCACTTCAAGAAGTCAGAGTTAGAAGAGCTCTCCGAGAACTCAGCGTGCATCTGCTCATCACTGCAGAGGCAGAGTGCGTACTGGGCCCCTGATCCCTCTCAGGCAAACAAACGCAAGCGAGCTCTGAGCACATCGGCCTGGTGGGAAGCAGCTGCTCGGGGATGTTGGTTTTTGCCTCATTTAACAAGAATAATTCTCCGTATGGAAGCTACTGTAGTCTGTTCCTTGGTATAGACCACAGTGCATTCTCTATACTTATTGTTAACTGATAAGCTAACTTAATTTGCTGGGTGGTTCATCCTCTTTGACCTAACCAAATCAGTATTCATTAGGTTAGTTGCTTAAACACGCTCAAACAAATGAGCTTCAGCAGCATTTGCAAGGATGGACAAGCATTACAAAATGTTGGAAACTTTCCTTTCTCAGTGTTTCCTTGGGTTTTTGTCAAAATACACACAAAATACACTGAATTCTATTTACACTTTGTGTTCCCAACATGCGCTGTTTGTGTTTCACTTGTTCTCTTCTTTACCATGACAATACAGATTCAAAAGCTTAGACATCCATCTTCAGCCAAGAGAACAAGAAGGCACTAGGTTTAAGACCTTTTCCAGCCTAGCATGTCATCCATCCTGCTAGACAGAACTAGACAGAATAAGTCATATCATTTATATGAGTGTCAAATATGGTCAAGCCCCTCTCTGACCACCTGTGAACATGGTCTAAGTCATTTGATTTTAATCTGATCACAAAGGATCCTTGCTATGTTTCGTAGTAGCTTTGAACATAAGACATGTATCCTCTCTCTCAGCAGACGGTGCACTTTTGGACTTATCTTTATGGAAATCATTTGGGTGACTATTGACTTCTAGTGTTTGGTAGCAATGTTAGCCCAGTAGCTCAGGTGGGCACCTAAAAGGCAAAAGAGGAATCAGTGGAAACTGTATACTTTTGATTTGTTTGTGCAACTGTTCCTTTAATTATCTCAAATTTTGTTCTGATGACAGCTACCAATACAGAGGTCTTATGGTTTGAGATACACTGTTTTAAAGAATCTTTCATTATAAGGTTCTTCAGGGTATTTATTGTAAAATGAACCATACAAATCTAAATTAAATCAAAGGAAATGTTTAATGGAAGATTCACCTTTCACTACTCTGTGAATTCACAGTATGTGCCTACAGTGTTATAAGTGCAGATTTAGGACGGGTCTTGCCTTTCACAGCCTTGACTTTGCCAAGTATGGGAATAACACTGGCCACTGTGTGTTTAATAATGAATGGAGGCGGAGGGAGTAATGTTATATAAAGGGAGATGGGGAATTCCCTCGTACTCAAATCTGATCAGATAAAAAAGAGAACATATGTATGTCACCCAGGAAGCAAGAGTGATGGACGGACACTTCTGTATGTATCAGATTCATTCACAAGGAGAGAGAGAAAGACAGAAAGAGAGAGAGAGATAATAAAAAAAAGGGAGGGAATGAAGGAGATGGGATGGGGAATAGGTGAAGCATCCTTGACTCATAAATAATTTTGGTGTAGCAATTACATAAATCCTCCACCATGTGACAATTCTCTGAAATGTGTGTGTAGGGGGCATAAAATCAGCAGACCGTAGGGGGAACACATATTACAGTGGAAACGAGAGAGAGGGGAGATGAAAGAAAAGGAGTAGAAGAGAGAGAGAGAGAAATAGGGAAGGAGGCAGAAAGAGAGAGAGAGAAGAAAGAGTGTGAACGATGTGAATGATCAAAACACAAAAGAAGCTGGTGTGTGTGTGTCTGTGTGCCTCTGAGGGGGATAAGCTCAGGCAGTTTTCTCTCTCATGTGTTTAGTCTTGCGTGATTCTCACTTCAGCCTACCCACAATGCTTCACTGCCCTGGGGCAGGACATCTCTCCCAACTAACGCTACTCGGACCACTCATCCTTTAGTCCACCCATTCAACATCTATTCATCTGTCCATCTACCCACCTCTCCATTTATCCATCCACCCTTATATTCATCGGTACAAAACAGTTCACAACTCTTATTCATCTCCTGCACTGAGGCTTCATTCTTAATGCTTCTACAACTCCACCGCACTCATGAACATACACACACATACATACACACACACACACACACACACACACACACACACACACACACACACTTTACTAATACATGTTTTTAAATAGGGAACAAGAGCTACTGAAGAAATATTCTATAAAAGACAGCAAGAAACAAGGGATGGGAGCAGAATGGAGTGTGAAAAGTTGTCTTGGGGTGGGGGGGTGGGGGGGAGTCAAATATTTATGTTGCATGAGAACCAAAAAGAGAAAATATTATAGAAAGCATGTATATTGCATTTGTTATTGATTTGAAACATACAAATCTGACAAACTGATAGTTTATTGTGTTACTGTTTCAAAAAACATAAAAAAAATAAGCACTGATGTTTGTGTGTGTGTGTGTGTGTGTGTGTGCATGTGTGTGCGTGTGTGTGTGTGTGCGCGTGTGTGTGTGTGTAAAATCTGTATAAAATCATGCTTGTTCTCTTCTTCACTAAGGGGGTAGGCTTGAATTTCCACTTAAAGGTTTGCATCCTTCATTCAGACAGAGGCTGCTAAAAGTGCAGAAACACACTCATTTAAACCTGAAAACACACCACTAATCACTTGGCCTGAATTACAATAGCGCAAGAGAGAGAGAGAGAGAGAAGCAGCAATGAAGAAAGGCACACCAACACTGAGGGACTGAGGAAGAGGGAGAAAGATGGAGAGAGCCGAGGTGAAACAAAGAGGTGATCAGAGGGCAAAGGGGTGAAAAAGGAAAGGGAATGTCAGGCAGAGTAATGGGGAGAGACAGGTAGAGTGAAGGTGAGATGGTTTTCTCTGGACCACGGAACGTGAAAATGAAGCTAAATCACTTGTCCAACTTTCTTTGCCTTTGTTTCCCCTCTTTATTTCCATCATGGCTTCGCTGGATCTTTAATAGGGCCTGAAATGTTCATCCAAATAAATAAAGAGAGGAGCCTGAAAAGAAATCTATCTGAAAATGAGTCTGACCACTACAAACAGGAGAATGAATTAAAGGTACTATTGACAATGAAAGCAAAAGTCAAGGTATGTTCATTAGCTCAGCAACTACGATACGTTAGTTAACTTAATGGTTTTCACTATTACTTGCTGAAAGTGAAAACCATATCTGATCACTCTTATCTAAAATAAAAGGCAATTTAAACTTAAACAGCATCCATTGTCTTTGACCAACTGTCCCAGTTGTCTACTCAGCAGTAACATAAGATAATAAATTGCGTTCTAGATTTCAAGTTACTTATTGTCTTGTCATCATTGCAGAATTGTTTTGAGACCAATTTTAAGCCAGTTGTTCTTTCTGATGATTGTAAAATGTGTACTGATGTTTTAAACAGTTATCAGATTTCAGTTTGCAGGGAGAACAGAGGATCTCATATATCAAGCATTGTTGACATGCATTAAAAAATCGCTAACTAATAGCTGAACAGGATAAAATGTGATTTTTTTTTTACAGATACAATTGCTACTGTCACGGTTGCAGGGGCTAATCCCCCACGACCGAGAGCTATCTTTGAAAGTGCTAGCAGGAAACCAGGGATTCATGCTAATGCGTGTTTATTTACAAAAAAGGAAAGGAAATAAGCATGCGGGCCAAAACAGAAACGGGATGCAGGAACACGGCAAACATAAAGCTCTTACAAGACGATGGACATAAACAAGGACTAACACAACAGGCTTAAATACCAACATAATGAGCACGTAAACACAAGACAGCTGGAACTCAGGAACACATGACACAAGAACAGAAAACCACATGACAAC
>JBBPDB010072968.1:0-10113 GCA_037974465.1 Brachypetersius altus | reverse complement strand
CTCATAGTAGAAAATCAACCACTTTGCCTCAGGCAAACCTAACCTGAGGCACCTTGGTTAAAAATGGCTAAAAAAAAGTATGGTGAGAGTAAGATCTAACAAGTTTGGATTATAAATCTATTAGGGTTTGATGTGGGGAAAAGACACAGCAAAAAGCACACCTTGATAAATGCTGTCTGCAATACATACTGTAAGTCTATTTAAAACTGCAACGATCTTTGCTTATTAAAAGGTGCTTCACGGGCATCAATCCTGAAAGAGGCTCAAAGACCAAGAAGCGGACAACAATGAACCCTCATGTGAGCACCCTTTTGAGGAAAGTTATTGACTTTGAGTGCGCATCATGTTTTTTTTTTTTTTTGCAGCGGTAGTTGTCCGGCTCAGTTTTGAGTAGCCTTGTTCTTTTTGTAATTTTCAAGACAACTTTGCACTACAAGACTTTTACACAATGCTGTTGCGTGTGGACTCATTATAATGTTTGAGATTGAGAGGAGCGCCTGACCCCTTTACGACATTCCTTCATCGCTCTCTCCCTTGCTCTCTTATCTTGCTACGAAGGCCTCATTCCCACCCTGTCCATTACTGTTATTGTGACACAGCTAGCAGAATAGTTGTGAGACAGGTAGTTGAATTGCAAGTTTGCACTTTTTTATCTGCATTTTCTGCATTTTAAGTACGTGTACTGTAATGTACCTGTACATTGAAAAATATTTATTTTTTAATAAATATGCCATTGGGCTAACATTGACTTTACCTCAGAGTTGTTTGTTGGGGGGAGAGGGTTAATTGTACAATGATTGTAAATTCACAGTAAATGGAAGCTTCATCTTACTTTTACAGTAAGTTACTGGACAATTTTAGCATGACTTACACAGTGTACATTGTAAATTCACAGTAAATTATTGTCAACTTGTACATTACTTTCACAGTGCACACTGTAAAAGTGCAGGGCCTTGTTGTAATGATGTACAGCAAAAGGTTGTAATTCCCCAGTAAAATACTGTAATATCACAGTAATTGCTTTGTCATTGAAGCTGTGAAGTTACAGTATACAATTGCGCTTTTACAACAATGCATTATAATATCACAGATATAAAATTTAAGTAAATTACTGTGAGTATATTTCACAGTATATTGCTGTTATCCTTACTGTGAAAGTCATGAAAAATGTATCCAATTATTTATTGTAAATTCACAACGAAAAATGTTACAGTGCACTGTCCTTGTCTTTGGCATAAGCAGGCAAATACAATAATATTCTGGAATTGCAGCTGCCACAGATGTATCAAAAGGCAGCAGCCTATCACAGCAATTATAAATAAATAAATAACGTTCTGGGATTGGCTACTTTCAAATGTAGCTGAATTTAGTTAATATTATAGTAACAAAATTAGTAAGTTACATTTTTTCTTAATAATTTAGAACTAAAATACATGAAAAACATATTGCCATGAAAAAAGCAAACAAAAAATTGCAGAGACTATTTGCAGTTTCCACGTTATTGTGGGTATTTCATGTACAATTATTAATTGGGTTCCTTGTTAGAATGATTCCCCGACTCCTGATCCAGATCCAGAAATATATATTATATTAGGGTATTAAAGACTTTTTCAAGTCGGCTAGTCCTTCAGCAAAGTCGAAGTCGAGTCGACTAGTCGTTTGACTTCATCATACACGCAATAAAACTGAGCAACTTTTATCTCTGTAACAGCGAATGTGACAAACAAAACAAAACAAAACAAATAGCAGGTCCCTTGAATACCCCCTGCAGGGGTAGCAAGCAGAGCCGTTGCAAATGCAGAACGCCGGTACTGTTACTGCATCAGCGACTTGCAGGTTGTTCTGTTTGTGTGTCTAGAGCAAAGGTTCCTAAACTTTTTTCCATGAAGCCCCCCTTTCCTGGGTCCAAGACAAGCCATGCCCCCAACACCCAACTCATACCCGCAAAGACGCACACAAATAATAAAGGTATTAATTACAAACTTCTATTTGCAAAAAATAAACAGCGGTTGTAGGTTTCCTGTCCCGGCCCGCGGTCAGTCACAACAATGTAAGAAAGAAAAGCACTAGCGCTGGCTCTGTTAGCACCAAGAAAGGTTGAGGGTTTTGTAGATTTCTGGACACTGGAGACTTTTAAGATTAGCTTTTACCCGCCTTGTGTGTGTGTGTGTGTGTGTGTGTGTGTGTGAGTGTTCGCGTTCGCGTGTGTGTGAGAGTTCAGAAGGGGCAGACCGAACTCCGCTTCGATGCTGATTCTATTGGTCGCGCGAAACAAATTTAAACTTTGATGTCGGTGAGCGTGCAAGCCAGTGGAAATACTGGGTTTCAGAGCAAAGCGTGTTCGGTCTGAAAGAGGCTTAACTCTCAAAGTATTGCCTTGTTCTCTTCTTTGTTATTCATGTACAGCAGACACTTTTACGTTTCTCAGACATTCTCAGGGATTTTATGAATTTAATGTGTACAAATGTAATTTTGATATCCTCGGCGCAGACAGAATTGTGCGTACATATACATATACATATATTTATAATATATAAACCAAATTATGCCCCAGATCTGCTCCCAGAACTGATATGCTCTCAGTTTAATACATTACCCATAACGAAAATATAAAGATAAACCCGTGTCCATCCTGTACAGTTTACACTAATCTCCTGCTGTGCTAGAATGTAAATACCGATGTTACCCCTGTATAGACTGCACTATAATTAATTCAGTAATAATTTCATGTATTTTTTATTAATAAAAATAGAGTAAAATGTAGGAGTAATCGCCAATCATTTCTACGGTTCAATAATTTACTGCTCATCCGCTGGCGGGTTGTACTAATACTTGGCACTAAAATACATGAAGAATTATATATTGCCACAAAATAAAATATTGTATCTGCTGTTTCCACGAATTTGCTGTGTTTTTTGCCAAAATTATTAGTTCGGTTCTAAGAAGAAATGACTGGGGGGCGGGGGCATGAACTCCAGTAAGTAGGGTATTGTATTCACTTCAAATAAAGCGATTCTCTTTAATGTAGTTGATGCGGACTACTTCATAAATTAGTTGCGGCAAAAATGCTGATTACCGATGAATTTTCCATTAATCTACTGTATTAGCGATTAAAATATTACTTATCTAGTTAACATTAGCTTGTTTACAATAGCTTGTTGCATAGTGCACTGCAAATAACACGCCATGCATTGTTTTATTTGTGATGACTTGGCATAACGTTAACTTAACATTAACGGCCCCAATTGGCATATTGTTTAGCTGTGCATTTACACTGCGTCTGAACTGTATTTTTTGTATAATCAATTTATATTCTGTTCTTAATTGTCTTTACTAATAAATATATTTTAAACCTTTTTAAATTCCTTGTTTTTATTTGTATGTACAATGTGACTGTATTATTTGTGTCCCCTTCAAAAATTGCTCATTACTACTGTTAAATTAAATTTACGCCCATGCCTTAACGAAAATGTTGAGAGATATATATATAGAGAGAGTAAGAAAGCGCGAGAGAGACAGAGAGAGAGAGAGCAAGAGAGGTTCAAATACGGGCAATCCACGCGCTTGAAAAAGTTTTTAGTTCTGTTCTAAGAAAAAATTACTGAATTTGAAATACTTTAATTTAATTTTAAATTCAGCTTTATATATTAGCCATAACAAAAATGTTAAGAGAGAACCAAGAATGCCTGGGTGACCAGGAAAGGTAATGAATATATTTAAAAGAACTTTAATGCAACTTAAACCTTCCTGATTTCAAGGCACACTGTAGCTTTGCTTAAACGTTCCGCATCTTCCACATTGTACAGAAATGAACCACTGGCAAAGTAGCGCAAAGTGATACAGACTGACTGCAACCGCAAGGGCCTGTGTTCTTAGAAATGCAAGTTCCAAAAACTGACACAAAAATGTAACACTGTGCCTACTAAATCTATAGCGCTCGTATAAAAAATTATCCGGAAAATGCAACGGATCTATCCTGGACCGAAGTACTCCTGGAACCTGTTGCCTTAAAGCTCTATGACTGACCCGCGCTCCTTCATCAACTGGGTTATGAAACGCGCACGACATGGTAATTCATGTAAAAGCCTTCAATGTACTACTTGTCATCTGAGACTTTCTGAGTAATTGGAATCGAGGGTCGATGTGTGAGGGAGAGAACAGCAGCAGAATAATCTCAGCCTACAGAATGACCTGATGTGTGACATCACATGCCTTGTCCAATCACATTCATCAAGCTAAACTAGCTTCACAGCTAACCTGCCACGGAGCAGGCTTGTCCAAGAGCATATGTTGCCATAGTAACTAAGCGGAGCTTCAGGATATGTGGAACCTAATTTGGAAAAATTAAAGCGGGATTGCAGAAATAAGTCTGCCTTTTGAGTTTAGCTCGCTTCGTGGGGTATGTTTAATACGTTGTCTTGCCTGTTACCTCACTTTAGCAGCCAGTCTGGCTCTCCTTTGGTGTATCAGATGCATTCTTCTTGGCTGCTTTGTGATTGAAGGCAGTGTGAGGTTTAATCTTTTTTTCAGAACGTGTTACAATAAAAATGTTGGAGGATTAAATACTGTCTATTCCTTTTTAGTATTAAGCCTGAAGACCATGATTGTGTGCGTTTTTGTTGTTTGTTTTAAGAAAATATTTCCTTGGTGGAATTCCCAAGGCTGCATATAGACGATTTCTTATCAAGGGTGATTTCATTATTTAAAAATTAACCTCCGCGCCACACCTGCAAACCATTCTCTTAAGGTCTTTTGGAAAGGAGAGTATTTAGTGTTAGCTCTTTATATAGGAGTAGTGCATTTGGAGGGATTTTTTCTGAACAGGTGAATCTTCAGGAGATTTTTGAAGAGAGAGGGATAGGCATTCCACCAGGGGGGAACCAAAATGAGACTAGTCTGGACTAGGTTTAGCTTGTGTGTAGGGATGGCAGAGACAGACAATGTTCCTTGGAGGAGAGGAGGGAGCGAGTAGGAACATGAGACTGAATGATGGGATTAAGGTTGCCGGGTGCTGTCCCAGTTGTCACTCTGTAGATAAAAATCCACCTGCTGCACACAACCCTGAGCCACCTGGACACCGGCATGGGAATTATGTTAGAATACTGTTCGTGGTCTAAAGTTCAGCATTCAAAACTATAATCCCCTCTAAGCTCTCCAACAAGTTGAGGGATGTAGAACTCGGCCCATCACTGTGTCAGTGGATCTTCAACTTTCACACAGACAGGCCACAATCAGTGAGGGTGGGAAAATATCTCTCTCTCCATCAGTCTCAGCACTGAAGCCCCCAGCGTTGTGCTTTGAGCCCCTGCTATACTCGCTGTACACATCAGACTCCAGCTTCTTTGTCGAGTTTGCTGATAATTGTTGTGGTGGGCCTGATCTGTGATAACACTGAAATGGCCTACCTGGAGGAGGCCAGGATCCTGGAGAACTGGTGCCAGGAGAACAGACTCCTAAACGTCTGCAGGACAAAGGAGCTGACTGTGGACTTCAGCATCAGGCAGGTGAGGAACTACCAGCCCTTTCACACCAGCGGACCGCCAGAGGACAGAGTGGACAGTTTCCAGAACCTGGGAAGCACTTCCACCAAAACTGAGAGAGTGAGGAGGAGCTTCTCTGTTTATTTTTATTCTCATATTTTATTTGCTTTTCATTGATATGCATAATTCTAATAATATGTAATATTTTAACTCTGTTTATTTTGATATTTGATTTGCTGTTACATTTATTTTTTGTGGTTGTGTGTATTTTAAGGGTGGGGTTGGTCATGTTGTACAGGGTCAGAGGTGAGTTTGCTCATAAGTGGTATGCTTTGTAGGTTCTCCTGTATGGGTATGTAAGAACTTCTGTACAGGGTTTAGTGGTTCGAAAATAAAGAAAGATAATGTTGGGGGAAAAGTGACCCAGGAGACTAAAGGAGGAAGCGAGGGGCTACTTTGAAGAAATAAAAATACATTTTAACACTGTTTTGGTCACTTCCTCATGCCAGGTGTGTTATCAGTTTACATGTGCCCACTCTTATTCTAAACAGGAACATTAATGAGTCCAGGTGGCCCAATGCATGTAAGCTGACTTTATAGCAACATTGCTGCACTTGATGTGTGTAATTTGTTATAAATTGTGTATTAAAGTGTACTGATCTGAGTTACAGTCTTCTGTTGTTGAGGTGTGAGTTTTATGTGACACCATGTTACTGGCAAGCTTGACCAGTATGTTCTATGATTAATGGGGCAGGTGTTCCAAATCTCAAATATTTCCAGTTAAATAATTGAGGAATTCATCATTTGAAATATAAAGAATTCTAAATTTCAGAATTTCAGAATGTTACTGTCATAACAGATCGTTTCTGCAGTCCTGTGATTGGGAACACTGGGATGTTTACGACAAACTGTTTGGAGTGTTTTAATTGATGTATATTTGTGGTGTTTATTCCATAACTCGAGAAAGATGTTTCAACAGCCCACTGTTGAACTGAGTAGTGTTTATGTATTTTATTTTTTTAATGTTACTTAATTTACATTTTACTTAATCACCCCGCCCCTCCACGCCAAAGAATTGTATCCTGTATCGTGTTAACCGCACCCGACTGCAACACTCCAGATGCAGCTGCAGGAGGAAGCGGGAGCATAAATACGCAGGTAGAACACGGTGAGATAATCATTAATAAACACTTTTATTAACTTTTTAAAACCCTTTTTAAAACATTGAGCTGCTCAGTGAAACCACAACCAGCCTTTTTTGAGTGTTAAGTGTTTTGTTAAGTGTTAAGTCTTCTGGGCCTCGACAGAACGTGGAGCTCAGCCTTTAGGTGGTTGTCTGAGTGTTAGATGGTGGTTTGAGCAGCTCGAACTGTAGAGAAATGCTGTAAATCACAGGAACGCTGTATAGCAGGATCACCGCACATGGTACACGGTGTTCCAGACTGGATCTGGATTCCAGTCCACATTTTCCTGTCCTACTCATAACGCGGCTGCCTGAAGGGTATAGATAGAGGTTAATTTGTTTGTTTTCCTAGGAGGGACCTAGAAGCAAGTCTCATTAATAATTAATTAACTCTCTCTATCATAAATATTACAACCTCTAATGTTTAACCCGTAACATTACAACCCCTAACGTGATTTGATTTGTGAATGTTGTCTAACAAGTTTATATTATTATAAAGAGGTTATATATTGATCACTGGACTGTAATCATGACAAATTGGTGAAAATAAATGAAACATATACGGATGTTCACAGGGAGCAGTTCCACTGTGAATGAGTGGAGACAATAAACTCTGTGATGGAGCCCCATCACTCCAGCGGTGGAGGAGGAACCTCTCACCCAGAGTGAGTAACTGACCTTCAGCTCTTGATCAGAGAAAACAGAATAATAATGTCTGAACAGAAGAAATGAGAAAACCTGTTTTATGGTACTTTATTGTATAGTAAAGAGAGTCTTCACTGGTGGCCTGGTGTTTTGGGAGTTGCCCCTGTGATCAAAAGGTTGTTGGTTCGAATCTTAGGACTGCCAGAGGCACCACTGAGGAAACTTTGCTCAAAGTGCCCCCACACACACTGCTCCTCCACACACTGCTCACCAGATACTGCATTGCTGGCTGCCCCATTTCACTTGTTAAAGGGGTTAAATTGGTTAATTGGGATCAATTCACACTGTGGTGTATTCAAATGTGATGAAAATGGCCACTTTAAACTTAATCACACACTTTTCTCTCGTTGTGGATGATCTACTCTCAGGTCAAAGCGTACAGGATCTCCAGAACCCAGCGGTGTGTATCTGAAGAGTGACTGGTCTCTGCCTGACCGTCCTGACTTCAGCAGTGGAGGAGGAGAACCCAGCCGTATGTCTCCGAAAAGGTACTGGTCATACTGGAGTCAAAATGTTCCCTCTGATCTTGTTCATTGTAAATCTGATGTTTATTCGCAGCTCTCTATTGCCAAAAAGATGTTAAAAAGATCTCAAAAAGGTGTATAATCACAAAAAAGTGATGACAGACAAACAAACAAATTAATACTGTGCAGCGATTAAATGTTATACGTGAACTTCAATAATTAATTTAAAAGTAGTGTTTTGCACGTTTTTATTTTAAACAAATAGGATTAAAGTTTGGGGAAGCTGGTGTCCTAGTGGGGAAGTTATGGGTTTGAATAGCAGGACTTCTAGTGGCACCACTGAGGTTCCCTTGAGTAAGGTATCCTCCCACTGCACTGCTCCCCGGGCGCTGTGTTTCTGGCTGCCGCTGCTTCACTTGCTGAGTCATTAAATAGGTTAAATGCAGAGGAAGAATTTCATGGTGTTCACACTGTGTGCTGTTGTTCACAGATGACAGAATGGTCACTTTACACTTAAATATGGAGCTTTCTAACACAGTTGCAGTTAAAATAGTTCTTCTAAATCTTAACGTTAACATTAATGTAATCAAATTGCTCTGTTCGCTCTGTGAGAACTGGAAAGAGCAGATTGGCACAGTTTTTCAAAAATAAGGTCAATAAGGACTACACAAAACGGAGAATCTCACAAAACTGTTGTGCATGAAAGCTGATGTAGAAATTTGTAGAAACTCCTGAAGAGGTTTTCTGCTCTCCCACACACTGCTCCTCCACACTGCTCTCCTACACACTGCTCAACCACATACTGCTCCTCCACACACTGCACCCCCACACACTGCTCTCCCACACACTTCTCCTCCACACTACTCTCCCACACACACACTGCACCCCCACACACTGCACTCCCCACACACTACTCCCACACACACATCGCTCCCGACATGCTGCTCCCCAGGTGCTGCATCACTGGCCGCCCATATTTTTAATAGGTTAAATGGGTTTAATAGGATAAATGAATGAGTTAAATGAGTATAGCATGTTAAATGAGTTAAATGCATACTGAATTTTACACTGCTCACACTATGCTGTGTTCTATTGTGACAAAAATGGTCACTTTTACACTTAATCAAACACTTTACTGTCATTGTGGATAATTGTGGTTAAAGCGTGCAGGATCTCCAGAACACAGCTGTGTGTCTTTGAAGAGTGACCGGTAATTCAACAGTGGAAATGTTCCCTCTGACACAGAGTGAATTCTTGTTCTTCATCCTAACATCGATTTTTATTAGGTTGAACTGACCTGCATTTAATTTCCTAAGAAGTTCCTTTATTTCCATCCTTTTACAGTTATATTTTATAGCAGCAGTTTAATCTGGAGTGGTTTATTATGGTCTTATGTGATGATGTTTGTGTTTGACCTCCATTAGGCAACGTTCCACTGAAACACCCCTGCGCACACACGCTCTGGTGGAGGGAACTGGAGACCTGCAGCAGGATTCTTATACACCAGTGGACCATGAACTGAAACTCAAAACCAGCATGAAGAACAAGTACGAGAGCTTATTTGAGGGAATCAGAACAGAAGAGAACAAAACCCTCCTGAACAGGATCTACACTCAGCTCTACATCTTAGAGGGAGAGAGTGGAGGAGTGAATGAAGAACATGAGGTTCTACAGATGGAGAGAACCTCCAGGAAACACCTACAAGACACTCCAATCACCTGCACAGACATCTTTAAACCTCTACATGGTTCTAAAGGAGAAACAGGAGAAGAGAACATCAGACCTGTGAAGGATAAACATCTCAGAAATAAAGAGAGAAAAGAAGACGAAGAACCGAAAGTGCAGAAGATCAGAAGTGTTCTGACTAAAGGCATCGCTGGAATCGGGAAAACCGTCTCTGTGCAGAAGTTCATTCTGGACTGGGCTGAAGGAGAAGCCAATCAGGATGTAGATTTCATGTTTGTTCTTCCGTTCCGGGAGCTGAACTTGATTAAAGATGATCAATACAGCCTTCATGGACTTCTGTGTGACTTCCATCCTGAGATCAAAGATCTGGACCCGAAGATCTATGATGATCTGAACCCTGTGTTCATATTTGATGGTCTGGATGAAAGCAGAATTCCACTGAACTTTGAAGAGTGTGAGAAAGTGTCTGACGTGACCAAGACATCATCAGTGGGAGCGTTGATGACGAACCTGATCAGAGGAGATCTGCTTCCCTCTGCTCTGATCTGGATCACCTCCAGACCAGCAGCAGCCAATCAGATCCCTCCTCAGCACA
>JBBPDB010072947.1:0-10115 GCA_037974465.1 Brachypetersius altus | reverse complement strand
ACTGGCCTCAGTGTGAGAGGAGAGAGTCGATTACAGCAGTGTTTTATACTTTTCCTCATTAAATAAGATGGGATTCAAGTGATCACCTGATTGCTACCTCATAAAGCAGAATGAGGTGCTTGCAGACACTGGCACTGAATGGCTGTCATACTCATAGAGATGCTGATTTAAAATAAATTGCAGTGGTCTCTTATTTGTATAGTAGTATATGCGCCCATGATGACACTGATGAAATGCTGATGAAAAGGCGTATTTTGTTGATTTTCTAGGTGAATGCACATTTTAATGCACAATTACCATTTATCTGATGAACTTAACATATTAGGGGAAAAAAGTGCAAAAATTACAGCAAATGTCTCATTTTCCCCTTTATGTTAAACACAGCAAACAGACACAAATTATACACAAAAATTTACACATAAAATGGCACAATTAAGTACGTCCCAGTCAGCGGCAGCTAGAGGCCGCCATGTGAACTTTTATTGTGACATGTTTGGTGTGAGTGGGTTTAGTCATGAGTGATGGTTGGTTCTGGTTGGTTCCTGTCTGTGGTATAGATGTATTTAAGCTTCCCCCGTGCCCTGTCTGATTGTCTGTCCACCCTCACATATGTCTCACTCTACCTGTCTTCTGTGTAAGCTGGTGCGCGTATGTTTCTTTGTGTTTTTGCCCTCTAGGGTCTTTGTGTTTTGCAGGTTGTAAATAACTCCGTTTGCTGAAATGGAACCCTGCGTTTGCGCCTCGTTGCATCAACGCCACGTGACACTGTCGAGGATGAAGACCTATACAGGGGGCATTTCTGCATATGACAGTATGCTGGCATTATTACAGGGTTCTTACCTGTTTCTGTATTGACCTGGTTTATGTTTTCCAGTAATTCTAAGGCAGTCACTTTTCTCTTCCTCTCTGGATTGAGCTTCCAGTACATGGACAGAGCTGCTTTTCTCACACTGCGCTCAAAACGTGACTCGGACGCCAGTGTACGCACGTCCTCTCTGTTTTCAGCCGTGATACCTGCCACACACATACAGGTTTGGTAGCACCAGTGAAAGGATGCATTATATGAACGTATAAGCTCTTAGTATTATTTTACCTTTTCGTTCATGGAGGCACTTCTGCAGGAGTTTTACAGCATCCCTGCGGCCATTTTTTGCCGCCTGCAGAAGCCACGTTACCCCAGTGACACTGTTCACCTCTTCGTCCTCCTGTTCAGACAGCCGTAAGTAATACCTACCAATCTGCCAAAAAAGATTCGACTGTCATTATTAGATAAATGACAATTAGCTGCAATTGTAGCATTTTGATTAACTGCCAAAACAGACTATGTGGACAAGAGAATTAATTCCTGCAGCATGTTTTCTCTGGTATAAGCTGGTAAATACAGTCATAATTTAACTGAAATATTTAATAATGAAATACAGTAAAAGGTACAGATAATCACCAATAATCTTTACGGTTCAATAATTTACTGTTCACGAGGTGGCGCGTCTTATTCAGGCGCTTTAGGAGTCGTATTGTAGTGACCCGCCGGTTAAAGCAGACACTGGACAGAGACTGAGCTCAACTGCCTCTTTTAACTAAAGCTGTAACAGACAGCTGTAGGTAATACCTACCAATCGGGCAAAAAAAAGATTCAATTGTCATTATTATTATTTAAAACAACAACAAAACAGCAAAAGTAGTTGTAGCATTTTGATTAACTGCTAAAATAGCAGTTGGACAAAAGTATTGGGACACACCTCTTCTTCAGGGTTTGGGCTAGGTTACGGGAATGCAGGCGAGAATGAAGCCGCTCCGTCTGGCATGTTTTTGCTTGGCATTATTTTAAGTTTTATGATTTCATGTAAATATTCATCAGATCAATACATAGTATTGTATAGTATATATATTTTACTACTGTTGTCACGATTTTTTTTTCTTGTGGCAAAACACAAGCTCAGTTCCCTAGTATGGCAAGAACAAAGCAGACCGGCTGCAAATCCACTGCTGGTAGGGGGCCCACAAAGCAACTGACCACGAAGGCCAAGAGCGCTCTGGCCACCAGTGCTGTGAAGAAACCTCACCATTACAGGCCCGGCACCGTGGCTCTGAGAGAGATCCGCCGTTACCAAAAATCCATGGAGCTGCTGATCCGCAAGCTGCCCTTCCAGCACCTGGTGCTCGAGATCACTCAGGATTTCATGATCAGCCTCCATCATGGTCCTGCAGAAAGCCAGCGAGGCTTTA
This sequence comes from Brachypetersius altus, assembly GCA_037974465.1. Classification (NCBI taxonomy): domain Eukaryota; kingdom Metazoa; phylum Chordata; class Actinopteri; order Characiformes; family Alestidae; genus Brachypetersius; species Brachypetersius altus. The sequence continues at coordinate 7,889 of JBBPDB010072947.1, read as the reverse complement.
CTATGAACCTGTGCGCCATCCACGCCAAGAGAGTCATCATCAGGCCTAAAGATATTCAGCAGGCCCGCCGCATCCGTGGAGAGTGAGCTTTAACTAACTGCGCTTAAGGTCTCCAACGTGGAACGCCCTCCCTGAACAACTGTCTGCTTTAAAAAAGTTTTAGACTTAAAACATTACTTTGTAATAGAATTTACTCCTACAATGATTATAAACTCTTAATTTATCTATTCTTTAACTTTATTTTTTATTTCTGGATAACTTCTGTAAAGTGACCTTGAGAGTTGTGAAGGGCAAACTTAATGCTTCAGCAGATCAAGATATATTGGACTCGATTGCTTCCAACTTTGTGGACACAGTTTGGGGAAGAACCTTCTCTATTCCAGCAGGACTGTGTCCCAGAGCACAAAGCAGCTCCATAAAGACATGCTGGAGGAGTTCAGTGTGGAAGAACCTGGTTTAACTGCACAGTCCTGACCTCAATCCCATCTAACACGTTTGGGATGAACTGGAACGGCGACTGCGAGCCAGGCCTTCTCGTCTAACATCAGCGCCTGATCATATAAATGCTCCACAGAATGAATGGGCACAAATGTCCACAGAACCACTGAGGAGGACCAACTCTATATTAAAGTCTATGTATTTGAATGCAATGTCTGAAAGTCCCTGTTGGAGTAATGGTCGGATGTCCCAATACTTTTGGCCATATAGTGTATGCAGAACACATGGATGTGGCTGGAATATGACAATTATATTTGTTTGCAAACCCCAGCTGCTTTATCTGGCTCTTAGCCAGGCATGTATGTGTGTGTATGTGTGTATGTGGGGCCATGTCATTCTGACCTCTGCCTGGGCTTTGGAATCTCCATTCTTAGCTCTCTGCTTAAGTTCCTCTATGTTGAGCTCCTCTGGAATGTCCCCTGGGAGATAAGAGGGAAAATACAGACAGGGTTAGTGACATACTGGACATTTTCACATCACATGTGATGTATGGACAAAAACGGACTGAAATGTAAGCAGCTGTTAAAAGCTTTCCATCGTCTTGTCAAGTCACTTTTGTTATTGTCATAAATGTTCTATGTTACTGTCATAACATATTGTCACTTAATCCTTGCTAGGGTCTGGGGTACCCAGGGCCTATACCGGGGCCAATGGGTGCAAGGTAGGGCCAGACCCTGGGAGGGGAGCCAGCATACCAGGGGATGATGTTGATCATACAACTCAATATTTCAACCTTTGCGTCACTACCACTCTGAAGAGGCCTGGTTCAGGTAGATTCTCTGGAAGGCAGCATTTTACATCAAAACCCTCAGAAAGACCATTTTAACATCTCAATGATTTAATTATGGAGTATTTTTGAAAACTCTGCGCATTTCTGATGGTCTCTGAGTGCTGAGTAAAGAGCTGCCTAGTTTATACAGTGACTCAGAATACAGGGACTCGGGGAATACCACTCTTTCTCTGAGTGTGTATTTCTGTGTGAGTGAGAGAGTGAGAGAGATATCTGGGTCACTTCTTTGATTGAAATGTTTGCATATGCACTTGCCTGAATGGCCACACATGCAGTGGTCGGTCAAACAAGTCATATATATTTTCTTTTAAGAAGTCATTCATTCACACTGCACCATTCTGAGCTAAGTTTGATATCTTGAGGTGCACCTTTCAGATGCATGAAGGCTTTGCACTGATATTTATAGAATCGGCAGAATGGAAACCACCGTCAGCTGGTGGGTCCGTGTGATTTGCACGAGTGTTTGCATGGCTGGTGAGGAGTGCTGGGTGCATTTGTACCTGCAGGAGACGAAGTCCCTGCCTGCGGAGGCGTGCCTTCCGTTGTCATAGTTACATCCCTGGCTGCATTTAGCTGAGAGCGACCCCTCTGCAGGGCAGGACGAGGGGGCGGCGACACTGGCGGGGAGGAGCTAGGGGCTGAAGAGGGAGACGCTGAGGATACTGAGCGAGAGGGGTGTGCAGACACGAAAGACCCTAGAGAGGGGGACGAAGCCGGGGGTCCCACAGCAGGATCCATCTCTGGATGAAAAATATACATATATAAAAGGAATATACAGAATATACACTGTGCCCTTCAGAGGGGTTTCCCATCTAGATAGATAGATAGATGGATGGATGGATGGATAGATGGATAGATGGGTAGGTAAAACCCTTCTGCATATGTCAGCTCATTTTTATTTAGTAACAGATGAACAGAAGCTGACACAGACAGATGGATAGACAGATAAATGGATAGACAGATGGATAAATAGATAAATGGTTAGATAGACAGACAGATAGATAAACAGATGGAGAAATACACAGGTAGATAAAACTATTGTAATTTTACATGAATGCCTTCTGAAAAACATTGATCCGTTATTCCTTGATCCATTAGTTCTTGATCCATTAGGTCTTGATCCCTGTCAGTCAATACCAGCAATTCAGAGAACACTAGAATAACGATCTTTCATGTCAGTTAAGCAGCCAATAATGGCATACATCTCAGGCCTGTACGGTTTTTAGGTGTTTAGGTGTTTTGCTATAATGTGAGCGAGCAGGGTTTCTTTATTACCCTGTAATTGTAGATTCGTTATAAATTTGACTCAAGTTATTATGAGACTTGACTACTATTTTTAATCAATATTTGATGACATGTTTAAAGGTGATACTCTTTTCCAGCACTACAATATCTGCATTTTAGTCTCGTTCTGCATTTGTAGCCTCATAGAAATAAACAATAAATGAATTTGCTTGTAATGGTAATTCAGTGTGCATAGTTATAATTAAATAAATAAATATGTCTGTATTGGTATCAGCAATCGCAGAAATGTGTATGAAAATAACTGACTATCCGCATTGGCACACAATTCCAATAGACACGCCCCTAAATGTGCTTTTACTTTCACTTATAATTTGAACATTCAGTTCCTCACATGACTGACAACCAGCGGAGAAGATACTTTAATAGTTCTTTCACTGCAGCTGTGCTTTTGGGGAAATGGTTTTATTCCAGTCACTGCTTCAGTGACGTCGTGTGGGTTGAGGCTACCCTGCCCAGCTCTTTGACTTTTAGTTGGTAAAAAGTCCTATAATAGAGCTCATCAAATGCAAGTCTTTGGTTCCTTTTTCGGATTCAGGGAGGCGATCAGTGAGATGGGGGCTGATGCTGTCCTGGTCAGTGTATCTGGGTGGAAAGCACCTGGCGCTCATCCTACAAATACCACTGCCCTTCATTGTCAGGCCCACAGCACTTTACTGCCAGGGTGTCAGAGTACAAAATGTGACCTGTCTTCTAATAACTCTGGTACTTTATATTAGCTCTTGGCCATCAGAAAGAAAATTCTGAATAATTAATCATCCTATTTATTTCTTAACCATATTCCTTAAAAAAAAAAACCTTACTCTTATCTCCATGCCTTCCTTACTCTCGCCTTAATCTTTGACATTTCTTTGACAGGAGTCGTTTAGGTGTAACTAATGGCAGTAACTTAGTTGAATAGCGGACTTTGATTTAAGTAGAGCTTTACAGGTTTGAAGAACAGATGTGGACTACTTGAGCACTGATGTGCGTGGCTCTGGATGAGAGTGTCAGCTAAATGCCATAAATGAAAATGTGTTCTTTGGGGATCAATAAGATCCCACACTGTTCAATGAAGCATTTAAGAAATATCAACATTTCACACACATTTCGTTTGGTTGTCCAAAATAATGTCCAAAAGCCTTAGGGCTATAATTGAACATGATCATACCTGTAAAAGCGTGAGAACCACTCATAGATCATACGACATGGGGGAGGAAAACATTGATATTTCCCATGCCCTGGGGTCCCATGCCCAAAAATATTGTGGAAAGGCCTTCTGCTACGAGTGGAAGCCGTTACAGCTGCAAAGCCAGGACCAACTCTATATTACAATCTATGTATTTGAATGCAAGGTCATTACAGTCCCTGTTGGGTGTAATGTCAGCCGTCCCAAAACTTTTGTCCATGTAGTGAATGCTTTATTAAATTCACTATTTATGTAGTCAACAAACAAACAAAGCACCTCGTACAATTGGGGAGCAAATTTAACTTCATTGATTTAATTAAGGGTTGGATTGCTGGGATCAAGTTGACCCCAAACACGTAGGATGTTAGTAAATATGTACTTGAGTGTTAACAACAACGCATCTTAGCTGTACGTGTGTGTTGTGATCAGTAAGGACAAACAGTAGCTGGGCCTGGTGACAGACAGATAGAACAGGGCCATTATTTTAGAGCCCAAAAGGTTTAAAAACACAGACAACACCATGAGCCCGATGCTCGGTTCACTCACCGGATCTCCTCTGACGAAGACCACCCGAGACCGGGCAGAGTGTGTCAGTGAAGTCCCTCTCCGGTCATCCCGTCCCCGTCTGTTTTGAAGTCCTCCTCGTCACTGCGGAGGTAAAGGTAACCCCTCCAGCGGGTCCTCGCTCTGTAGCCCCGCCCACTGCGGTAGCGCGGCTCGCTATTGGACCTCAGCGCCAGGGAACCTTCAGGCTCCAGTACACTTCAGTACACTTCTGTTTCAAAATAAAAGTTCCATGACTAAAATTTATCTCGTCTAGATAACATAACATGAAGGGCTTCAAAACACATTATCGACCAGTTGCGCGTTTTCAACCGTTTCAACAATATCAATAATGCCCTGCTTTCATGATATACGCGGCTGGTGCTAGATAAATTATTACGTGTAGTCTCGAAATAAAAGAGCTGAGTTAGACAGCACCAATACAAACCTTCAGTAAACTGATGCAACACAGAATGAAGGTAGGTATAACATGATTTGGACATAACGTAATGCTTTTTTGCTATACATTTTGTTGAAACACTGTTATTTTTGAGAATTATATTAATTATGTAGTTATAAGAAAGTAATTACAGTGCAATAACATTGCAATATTTTTGGTAAGTATGTGAAGGATTTTTATTTGTCATTATTTGAATTTCCTTTCACCTGACGCAGGTAAGGATGCACAGGAAGATCATCTGAATAGATGGTTTAGACGTGTTACCACCAGAGGGCTCTGTAATCGCTGAAATGAAAGGGAATGGCACGGGACTGCATATTCATTTATGAATCTATAATTCTTTCCACAGACTGACGTGATCGAAGCTCAGAACAGTAAAAAAAAAAAAAAGTCGTTTGGTTTTCCATTCATTTTCTCAGTGCAGTCGAAGGCTCATTATAACACCAGCACTGTATAAATAAGGTTGACAGTGGAGCAAGCACTTCAGATGGCGTATACATGGCTTTTGCATAGTAATGTAGAATAAACAAACCATCAAAGCGGTTTTAAATCCCAGTTCCGGGAAACCCACACATGCATATTTTTGTGCTTCCACTATCTTAAACACACTTTTTTTGGCTCATTAGTTAATTAATAGGCTCCTAGTACTGAACCAGGTGTGTAGAGAAAACACTAAACTGCACAACTGTCCTACTGCAATGTTTCTTAACCCTGTTCCCAGAGTACTGCATGGTTTTCCTTGATTCAACAGATCTGATTTAGCTCATAATGGGGGCCTTCATGGGCTGAATCAAGTGGGTTGGACAGGGAATAGTGTGCAGCGCTGTGGGTTGCCAAGATCAGAATCAAGAAGTACCTCACTGTTGAAATTCATAGGAGCAGTAGTGGAAGGAATCAAGGCTTGGAATTATTTTTTTTTAATTCATAATCTTGAGTATTTAATACTAATATGTACAGTTAATCCTGGAACATTTCAATTTCTCCCAACAGGGGTCACCTAATCCCAAGGGCCTTTTTACAGTGAGTCTGAGAGACAGGATTATGGCTGAGAAAAGTAACATTAAGAATGAAAGATGCTGGGTCTGATGCCAGTTTGTCTTTTTATCCTGGATCTTCCATCAGGACAGTGTAACCAATGCACAAAAAAATGCTTTTCATCACTGACAGCTGGTGTGTTTGTGGAAAAGTCTGAGCTCCAATCACTAAAAAGGAGCATCAAGTCACACACAACTATGAGACAACTAAAGTGTTTGTGTGCTCAATGTAAAAAGGCCCTTAGGTTTAGGTGCCACCTGTTTGGAGTAATGGAAATGTTCCAGGATGTACTGCATGTTAATATAAAGTGCAGAAACTGACCTTTGATGAAGTGTCAGGATTGGGAACCCCAACAGCTGCAGTAACTAACTGTACAAAGGCAAGGTGGAGCTTTAAAGCAGGGGTATCCAATAAAGTAACCAATCAGTGTATACAGGAGTGTTTACGGTTTTACGCGGATCAGGAGTGACGGATTCAGTCACACGCGGAAGAACCAAACTCCTCGTTGTACGCGGAAACCCCCACGACAGCCCGGAAACTGCAAAGATCCTTGCCACTTTTTTTGGAGAACCAAACTGTTTTACCGCCATCAGCCCAGCGATGGCAGTAATACACTGAAAAGTTGTCAACCTCGATAAAAAGTTTGTTTAGTATTAGTAAGCCCTGTCTGAACATAGAGAGAGTGGAGAGAGTAGAGAGTTATTTCAATTCGTGTACAAGTCTTTGCACGCTACTAATGCTAACCGCTAAAGCTAACAGTTTCTCTATCTCCCTCACACACACACACACACACACACACACACACACACTGTTCCTGTCCTGTTCTTTTGTGTACTAATGCTAATGTTTTTTTAAGCAATAATGTGTTCTGTTTATGAATATTTATTTACCTATAGATCTTAATGGGTAATGCATTAAACTAGGTTTTGAATTAAATTGTTCTGGGAACATATCTGCGGGCATATTTAGGGTTTACACTATAAAAATAGGCTTTTTTAAAAAATTGTTTTTAACCAAAACACAACAACGTGGTTTTCCAGTATACGCAGGTGCTCTTGGAACGTAACCCCAGTGAAAAGTGGAGGATTTCTATATTAGAAAATCTCAACAATATCCAGAAACTACCGTACAAGTAATTATTACCAGGTTACATATGTCCCTCATCCACCCATACACACAAGCATGCACACACATATGCATACCCTCCTGCTGCTGTTAAATGAGTGGTCACTGAAACGATGTGCTGTAACCATGGTGATAATGCTTGCCACATTTCAAAGAAACACATCCAGGGTGTTCCCATCTCTCTGAATGGCACAACATGATGGTAGACGCTTGAGAACTGATTAAGGCCAGTGTAATAGGACACGTATGGTGCCAGTGAAACAGGATATGATGTACTGTTATCAACCAGCTGAGGTACTATATAAAAAAAGAATCACATACCTTTGGGTTTATGTCATAATTTTCTCAATAGGAAAATGAAATGCAGCCTCCATCATGCTCTGTTGTATCTATGAGTTTCAAAGCCTGTGTCTTCTCTGAATACATTTTGCCTCCAATACCAAAAGGTTGTTAAGTAACTTTTGCAACAGACATGACATCTGAAGACTGGCAGCCTAAAAAACAAGTCTAGAGTTTAAATTGCTGGTTTGATATTATTATTGGTTACTAGTATAACAGGTTAATATAATATATAATATATAATACATAATATATACACTATATGGACAAAAATACTGGGACACCCAGCCATTATACCAACAGGGACTGTAATGACATTGCATTAAAATACATGGACTTTAATATTGACTTGGTCTCCCTTTGCAGGTATAACAGCTTCCACCCTTCTTGGAAGGCTTTCCACAAGATTTTGGAGTTTCTGTGACCAATTATTCTGTAGCGCATCAGGACAGGCACTGATGCTGGATGAGAAGCCCTGGCTCACAGTCTCTGTTCCAGTTTATCCCAAAGGTGCTGGATGGGGTTGAGCTCAGGGCTCTGTGTGGATCAGTCAGGTTCCTCCACACTGAACTCCTCCAGCAGGTCTTTATGGAGCTGCTCTGTGCTCTGGGACACAGTCCTGCTGGAGT
>JBBPDB010072909.1:0-10115 GCA_037974465.1 Brachypetersius altus | reverse complement strand
ACAGGGGACAGTCTCCCTGGAGCAACTTGGGGTTAAGGGTCTTGTTCAGGGACCCTGTGTTGTATGCGGGAGGTAGGATTCGAACCCATGACCTCTTGGTCCAGAGGCAGGTATCCTACCCACCACAAAAGACGTGTGTAGGTGGATGCACGCGCATGGCAAGTGACAAATGGTCACTTCACATCATTCATGTCCAGCTTGACCAAGAAGTTATTGTCTGTTCCCCATCATGACAATTGGCTGGTAAGTATTCTTTGTGCCTGCTGTCTATCTGTCCACTTATCTAGAAGACATTATAAAGTGGCACTCAAAGTATGCTGGACTGGTATAAAGGCCTGGTAAAGAAAATGGTGCCGGTACCTGGCCAGTACCTGGCTCTCCACCTGAGAGATACAGGATGCACACTTGCTTTACCAGTAAAGCCGGTGACTGTTTGATGAAGTATGATTTTGAGCCAGTGCGATTCTAGCCTTTCCTTTATGTGTTTCCCCTCCAGTCTCTGATTAAAGTTATTACCAGCAAGTGTGTCACCCTTATTGACTCAGCAGGCAACCATAACATACAGTTGATTAAAAAATGAGCAATCTCTGCACACTGCAAAGTTCAGTGTTCAGTGTTGAGAGCATTATTTGGACAGGAACATTCATCTCAGCCTCATCCAAGGTTACCTACGTGTAAATATAATTCACTGTTAACTCATTGTGAAGCCAATTGTTATTACATAATTACTCTAGAATAGTGTTGCCCATTGAAAGCACTTAACAAAACTCTTGACTCTGCTAAAGAGATGATAATATTGTCTCTATTGTCTTTGCAAAAACCTAAAAAAGTGGTGGAACAACTGAGAAAAATGCTGCTTTAGGAATAGTCAATTCATGTCAAGTCAAGTAGATTTGATTATCATTTCTACCATATACACAGTACATAGTAAAAATGAAACAAAAAATACAGTAATCCCCTAATCTTACGCAGATCAGGAGTTGCAGATTCAGTCACACTCCATTCGATAATGGATGGATGGACTGAAAATCAAACAAACCACTAGAATTTTTCAGAAGGAACGTGTCCTCAAATTTTGATTGGCATTGTTTGTCTGTGTAAATGTGTGTAAATGTGTGTTGCATATGTGCCTCTGTCTCTCTCTCTCTCTTTCTCTCAGAGAGTCTTCTTGTTTACAAAGGAGAAAAAACACCTAAATCTAATAAAAATTCTCGAATCGAACAGAATTAATATCAAATTCACCTCACATAGTTGTCTGAGGTGATTTGGAAATGGGAATTTACTGAGGGTGTGTGTGTGTGTGTGTGTGTGTGTGTGTTTGTTTCTGTCAGATGTGAACTCCTGTCAGGAGATGTCAGGGGAAAAGTGGACATGACAGTGTGATATCATTAAGAATGAGCGACAGGAGGCAGAATCACTCGACTCACTCACAGTTTGATGTTTCTGCTTGCAGCTTTACTCCAAACACCAAAACATCTTCCACAGCTCCAGCACAGACAAATGATCTACAAACACCTCTATATTCTTTCAAAATGGAACATTATGTATTGACATATTTTTTGAAAAAGCAAACAAACAAGTGGTCTAGTGGGTCAGACACTTGCCTGGACCAGTAGTTCATAGGTCCGAGTCCTTTCTTCAGCATAGCACTGCTGGGTCCCTGAGCAAGACCCTTTACCCCAAGTTGCTCCAGGGAGACTGTCCCCTGTGGGTAGGGAATGGAAGTCACTTTTAAAGAATCTGTTAAAGCTATAAATGTAAATGTAAACAATAAATTGTGAGAGAAAAAGGTGTCATTACATGCTGTTAGGTCACGTCAAATGAAGTATAAAAAACTCATGTGTGTTATTTAGTGAAGAGACGTTTATCTGATGATTCATAAGCTTGGAAGCTCTTTGTTAAAGGTTTAAAGTAATATTCATAACTTTCTGCTTTCTGCTTAAAACCTTCAGGCTATATTTGAAAGAGTGTGACAGAATGGTATCCTGACTTGGGAAAGTCTGGAACAGCTGAGAACACAAAACTGGTTGAAAACCCTTGATATTAAAACAATTTTAGTCGACACACTGAATAATATGAGTCATTTTTCCCAGCACATGAACTAAAAGTGAAGATAAACATAATCATAATTCCGATACCTGTGTCTTTTGAGCCCATTAACTTGACTGAACGTTTCCAATTTGAAACCTGATTTAAGGTGTGAAAAAAAGCAAAGAATGTAATACAGTGTGTCTGGAAGGCCCGCATGCTTTATCACCACTCAATATTTATTCTCACCTCTAGGGGTGCACAAGTCGCATAAATCTGCTCACTTCGGCTGCTCTGTTCCTTGAGGCTGTTGTTCAGTTCTATAAAACGAATGGACCAAATGTTCTAGCGCTGTGAAGCTGATATACATTTTTAAGCCACGGATGTATAGGAATAAAGCAAATGTGAGTTGTATGAACATTACTCAAATTAGACATAGACCTGCAAAGTCAAAAAGATTATTTAAATGGCAAAATGCTGGACCAGTGTGACTAAAACTTTGGAAAAGAGGGTAAACAGAGCTGTAGGAAGGTTTGTCAGAATATATTGGAATAATTATTGTATCCCCAATGCCCTGGGTCTCCGCTGTGATGAAAATAAAGCTAGCATTTCCTCTGCTGAGTGTGTGGGTGGAGCATTAATATATGATAATCTAGACTGGCTAATGGGGAGAACCTTTACAGCACTCCCCCCCCAAACACACACACACACACACACACACACACACTGCCTTCACACAAGTGACTTGTGTAATGATGGAGTACAGACAGACTTAAACCTAATTCCAACAGTACTACATTTTACTTCATTATTTGGATTGTTTTAGCATGCACACACAAATCACACACATATCACACTTAACACTGTTCCATAATCCAATATTGATGCTTTTCCAAGTTTTCACATGTTTAGAACACGTTAACAGAAAACTGGTGTAGCTTTAAAAAGAAACAAACAAAAGACAAACTGGGCAGCACCAGCAAAATGGTACTGTTGACCTCTAAATGTGTAGCTGAATTGTCAGATAAAAGATGAAAGAAACAGCATCCCAGTTAATTTCTTTCCAGCCCTCTCTCTCTCTTTCTCTCTGTCTCTCTCTGTCTCTCTGACTTTCTTTACAATCACTCCACAATACAGTCCAGTGGGGCTCTGTGGGTTGACCTTCACAGAGTCGGCACTCATTCGCACTCCTTTTCTAAAGCCTTTTCTCTTTCACTCGCTCGCTCTCTGTTGGACTGCTGTCGATTGGCTGAGACGTTGTAAACATGTTAACAAAGAGTGAAAGGATATACTCGCGCCAGAGAGAAAAACACCAACAGTAATTTTCCACCAATAACTTTTATAATCCACACCTACACTCGTATTCTATTATGTTAAAGAGGTCAAGCTTTGGAAAATAAGCATGTTATTGCATTATAATATTTTATGGCTACTATAATATGTTTGGACAGGTCTACAGAATACAGGATTAAAACAACAACATTGAACTGTATTTAATTCATTAATAACACTTTTATTTAAAGTGAAGAAGATTTTTTTTAAAGTTTAAAAAGGGAGCAATGCAAGGTTCTGTTCTGTAAGCAACAATATGTCACTAAAACCGACTCTAATTACTCATAATATATTTGTAAGGAAACTATACAGAAAATGTTACCAGTTCAGCATCATTAAAGAAACATAATGTTAAATACATCTCTGAGATAACGTTTCACTGCCCCTTCACCTTTACAAGTTCTTTAGTTTTGCACTGAAACATTGAAGCTAAAGTACAGTAGTTTGCCTAAATCACCCCATGCAGACCTCAAATCACACTATGCAAATCGTTTCTTCAAAAATCTTCATCAGTTCATCCAGGAATCTTTGGAAGAATTAACGAATCGAAAGCAGGAGAGGAGGCTGTGTGGTTTCTCCTTTTCAAATAAAACAACACAGCATGGAATGACAGCGCAACAGTACTCAACAAGTGTAAAACTGCACACACTGTATTTAAAATATAACTCTTTGTGGTTACCAGCAGTTTAAACTCAAATAAACCATGTTACTACTCCACATTAAGTCATAATTATTGTGTACTTATGTAATGTACATAGTAATATATACAGTAATATATATATAAACAATACATTAAGAAGGAACAAGTTAAAATGATGCAAATCGATTTACCCTTTTTACATCTTTTAGGAGATGGACTGCAGCTGCCTTACATCCTGGATTAACTGCCAGTATAATTTAGTAGTGAGAGAAGAATACTTTAGTATTATTTATACTGAAATCCCATATAGATTCTTGCAGAAAATCAGCACTGTCACAGAGTTGAGCTTTTCCTTGGTTTTTATAACTCAAACTGAAACCCTTCACAATACAGATTTTACACTCACATCTCATTTACAAAAAAGTAGTGCCATGTGGAAACTGGAATCTTCCATTCAAAGGTTCTTTGGGAGCCAAAAATGGTTTTTAATGGCATCAAACAAAGAAATCTTTGTTGTATTCTTATTTTCAAGTGATTTGGAATATATCCATAATGTCACTTTGTGCTCAGCGTTCCAAAATGAACTATATGTTACCTTTAAAATCTGAGCATGATTGTGGCTCCACTTCAGTTGAGAAAATAGTGTGACCATAGCTTCAGTGTGGTAGAAGATGTCTTGGTCACTGGTATTCACAGAGTTTCTCAATCCTCAACTTCTTTACTTTTTTTCTAACAAAAAATGATCAATTTTGAATGAATTTCTGTCAACCATTACTTTGTGTTTAATGACTTTTGATACTATTTGACTATTTCATTACCCAACATTTCGTTTTTGTTCACAGATTTATGTCTTTCTGAGTGTGACTGACAGATTGACCATTCTACACTTTGGCACATATTGACCTTCACCATTCATTATTAATCTCAGTGAGACTGATTTAGATGCACTGCTCCACTCCACCTTTTCAGACCTCAACCAGGCACAGTATAGCAATGCCACCATGCTTTACTATCACATCCATTATTCATCTCCGAAACCTGTTTCATTGTCTCCTGTCACTGATTCCGCTTTCATCTCCACCTAGTCTTCTCCTCCTCAAATTACCCACGGGCCTAATTTGCAGGTCATTCGTTCTGGACTAGTGCACTTTCGACAGCTTCCTGTGAGGCATTCCTGACACTGTACAGATTTTAGGACAGTCATTCTAAGGTTCATTCATTCTAATGCTCACTGAAGTACCCAAGACCTCACACATGTCTACTTCCAATCAGTGTGAATTTAGTCTGAAGATTGGGCGCCCACTTATTTTAAATCCCCTTGTCATTTTTAATGTCCTTAGTGTTTTTTTGGTACATTTTAAAGTAAATCCTTTAAACCCTACTTAAAGTTTTTATATATATTACATATGGTGCGATATAGAACCATTTTTAAATGTTATATTTAGAGCCTTGTACAATCATTTTTACGTGGGCAAAGTGCGTGAAGAAGTTTTTCTAAAGAGGTGAGTTGTAGCGGCAGAATTATTCTGCAGCATCTCATAAGGAGCAAGGACCTTGAACGAGTGCTTAGGTAAGAATTCCTTGATATGTCAGGTAAGGACATGTTGAGAACCCAGTAGTTGAAGTTGGTTTACATGGTACTGAAACTGGCTTTATTCACCGGACTAATTCAGATTGGTGTTCACGCACACACACACCGGGATCCCAGCACTGCTAGTGTCATCACTAAGGTTCCTTTGAGCAAAGTACCATCCCCACACACTGATCCCCATGTGGCAGCCCTCAGCCTCACTTGGTGAACAGGTGAAAACCAGAGAAAGAATTTCACATTGTTCACATTGCGTGCTGTGTTTTGTTCACGAGTGACCATTACTTTACTTTACTTTGAATATTGAAGCTACAGGTAGAGTCCTGCAGAGACACCAGCTACACCCCTTATGTAGTGTACATCAGTGCTGTCCAAAGTGTGGCCGCATGCCAAGGTTGTCCCTAAAAGAAAACTTGATTTACTGTAGGTCTCAGACTCAGACCCAGACTCAACCTCTCACTTATTTAAAGCTCAGTTTTCACCGCATGCAGTTTTTTCCAGTTATTTTTCTGTTTAAATTGCATTTTTAAAATTATTTTCACAACAAAATATAGTATAAACTTTAAAATGTTTTAAGACTTCTTACCTGCTTCTTTTATTTCTAAAAGTATGTTGTTTTTAGGATTTTGGCCCACAGAGACATTTTTGGTCATTGGTTTTTGATGTGATTGTTTTTACTTGCATTTACTTGCGCTAGCTTTTGAAATCTAATGGAAATTATGTGACAGAATAGAAGAAAAGAATTAATCTAACATCAGAAAATAACTGTTCAAATGCAGTATGGCATCAAATAGGCTTCAGGATGTCTACACTTTAACCACTTTTAGTTTTCTACATCAAGTCAAAAACAAACCTAATAAGGAAACTAGTTCAACTACAAACTATGAGTGTTTCTTGGTATAAATAAAAGCTCTGAATGATTAGTTTATTTGTTTCGATAATAAAAAAAGTGTGTTATACTGCATTCCAAATATAGAATAGATTCTACCGATTCTGTTGACAACAAACACTGGCATTGCGCTGAGTAATACGTCCACTGTGAATGGAGCAAAATATGCTCAGCAATGGCTTGGTGCTCTAAGGGTTAATTGCACTCTTCACTCTAAGGCGCACATGAGCGCGCACTTAAATGGGATAATTATTGAGAGGACATCCAAAAGGAAATCTCACGTAGTGAGCAAGCTGTCCCACAACTCATCAGTTCTGCACATGCTGGTTTAAGTACGTTACAGATCTACATACGCGCTGGCTGGCCTAAAACTACTCCAATATTTAGTTTAGCACTTTTAACTCTAATTATGCTGCATATATGCCAAGGCATTATGTCAACAACCTTATGCACTGTCACAATATTTAATCAAGCCACTCTGTAAAGCCTTCTTCATTACATCCAAAAGATTTTCAGTGGAGTCAAGGTAAAGACCCTGTGGAGACCAGTTCATGTAAAATAATGTTCTTTATGTTCCCTGAACCACCCTTTCACAGTTTGAGCCCAGTGAATCTTAGCATTGTTGCCTGTGCTATCAGGGAAGAAAAAAATTCATTAATGGGGTGATGTGGTCATTCAGTACATTCAGGCATTCATCTTACTGCACTTTAATGATACATGATGCTGATATATGAGTCTAGTCCTGACCAGCTAAAGCAATATCACAACACAGCCCATTGTCTCCAAATGGTTGTACAGTGGGCATAGAGCTGCATCATTTCCTGTGCTTCTCACCTTGATGCACCTATCACTCTGGAATAGGGTGAATCTGGACTCATTAGACCAAATGACCTTTTCAGTTGCTCTTTTCCTTATACTCCTTATAGTCCTTTCCTTATACTCACTAGAAAATGGGATTCTTTTTCCCAATTATCCTCACTGACAAGTGGTTTTCTTGTGTCCAGGTGGTTCTTGTTACATGATTAATTAATAAATGTTGTTGGAATAAACATTTTGGTTTAATTGTATAAATCACTGTTCTTATTTTTTCACAGTAGGCACAAAAGTGACCAGTTCGACACAGATAAGAAACTTTGTGTGTGTGTGTGTGTGTGTGTGTGTGTGTGATGTCACAGACTGAGGAAGAGACATTACCCTGAAACTAAAGGCTAGGCCCATTCAGTTTTTAACCTTCTCTAATGCTTTTTGGACATTAGAGAAGGATGTATTTTTAGCTTGACAGTGTGATGTCACAGGAGCAAGGCCCTATGGGAAATGTCAGTGAGTCTGAAGGTCCAGACTTGTCAAATCATGCATATGGCCAAGCTCTCTTACTCTCTCTCTCTTTCCTTGCCATCGCTCTCTTTCTGTTTTCTCTCTCTCCCCCATCTCACACACACACACTTCTTTGCTCCCTCCTCCACAGGGTCTTATCTGTGAATTCATCACTCATTTCCTGAAGCCATAAAAAGTCTAAAGTGTGCTTGAATGGTGGGTTGAATTGTAGGATTTAATAAGGCCGTGGATGTTTATTAAACTTGATGTGTCAGAACAGATTGGGGAAAACCTTGCCTTTGAAAACAAAAAGATGCAAATAGCAACATAAATGATTATCATTATATGATAATGACAGAATATTGCATTGAACTCAGTATAATGAAGTCAGCTGTGCTGCAAAACATTTGGGAATCACTGCTCTAACCCTTTTTGACGTGTTTTGCTAAAAGTGGGCTGCATAATTATAATTATGCTTTTAAAAAAAAAACAACAAAAAAACCCCAGCAATAATGTTAGTGCAGGCATAATCTGCTACTCTGCTTCAAGCTCTACTGGTTTTGTTGTCATTGGTGAGAGGCCATTTAGACAGCTGATACTGTGATGAGGAACTCAACTCATTATTTTACACCAACAGTGCCACCTCCATGCCTGTTGCCATAGAAACCACACCAAGTGGACAAAGTCTCCCTGTCCTTCTCAACCCATCACCGAAAAAGTTGTGGCAGGAGAAATTCTCTCCGTCTGTGTGTTTCACCTTGAGTTCCTTATATTCGCCTTTTAATTTATTTGCTTTTTTTGATGTTTAATGACAGAAAGAGCTTCGCAAAAGTGTTGAAACCCCTTGGGCTGTTGTCTAGGATGGGAAAAGTGGTTCCGGTGCCAATGGGCATACCCTGCTGAAAGAAATTCTATTGCCATGTACTTGGTCTGCAACAATGTTCACATATGTGGTATGTATCAAAGTAGCATCCACATAAATGCTAGAACCTAGTGCTCAGTGGATCACACTGCCTCTTCTTGCCATGGTGCTCCTCTTCCCCGGGTGACACACACACACCTAGCCTTTCAGATTATGTAAAAGAAAATGTGATTCCTTAAGCCAGGTCATCTTCTTCTGTTGCTCCAGGGTCCAGTTCTGATGCTACAATCCCCATTGTAGGTGCTTCTGGCAATTGATAGAGGTCTGCATGGGTGTTCTGACTGGTCTGTGACTACCCAGAAGACTGTGACAAGACATGCAGCTCAGAGAAATCATTTCTCTCATAGACAGCATTAACGTTTTCTGCAGTTACTGCTACAGCTCACCTGTGGCATTGGACCACAAGGGCAAGTGTGCACCAATAAGCTTTGGGTACCCATGACACTGTTGCTGGTTCACCAGTTGTCCCTCTTTGGATTACTTTTGGTTGGTAATAGCCACTGCAGATCAGGAATACCCAAGAAAACCTGCTGTTTTGAAAATGTTCTGATCTAGTCATCTAGCCATCATGAGTTCCTTATGCTTTGTTTTTTTTTTTACTGCGTCCACACATCAGCTTCAAGAACTGACAGTTCACTTTGAGCCTAAAATATCCGACTCTTGACAGACGCCACTGAAACAAGATGTTCAGTGTTCACAGTGTTCACAAGACATTCACTTCAGCTGTCGCTGGTTTATATGTTTTGGCCGGCTGGTGTGTGTTTACAAATGAGTTCCAATATTCATCACATACTATTTCCCTAGTTGTCTTCCATTTCCTGTGATCTCAGATGCCCTAATGCTACATTTGCAAGGCCAAAATAAGCTATCTCTATGCAAATATTAAAAGAAATGTTCAAAATGTAATCAGACTATATGTTAAGTCGTGATGAGTCTTCATAGTCTATAATCCCACTGTGATGTGCGGAGGAACGCTGCTGTTCCAAAGACTGATAGAGTAGCGCATCCTCCCATCTGGACTCTCGAACTAAGTATCAGTCATTCACCCAGCAAGACATATTTACCTGTATTCTCTGTGAGCCAAATAAAGCCAGTGTGTGTTATCCTTTCTGAAATGTATGACTACTAACAACAATTGCGTGAAATTTGCTAAAGACATTCTGCATTAAATTACGACAGCTACTTTGTTACAGTAAATAGAATAATGGTTACATTTCTTATTCTGTTCTCGTCCAGCATAAACATTATGTCCTATGGTAACTTTGCTTAATTGCAATGAATCACAGTAAAATAAAACAAAAGAAGAAGTAACTCTCATGGTACAGATTGTCACGCGCACAAGGTCACGTGTCGTCACGAGGTCTCGGAGATGACGTCACGAACAGTATATAAACAGGAAGTA
>JBBPDB010072850.1:0-10118 GCA_037974465.1 Brachypetersius altus | reverse complement strand
CTCTTTTTCTCTCTCTCTCTCTCTCTCTCTCTCTCTCTCTCTCTCTCTCTCTCTCTCTCTCTCTCTCTCTCTCTCTCAGAGACTAAACTCAGGCTCAGTGTGAGCCACGCCAGCAGATCAAAGCTTGTTTTACAGTGTTTATCAGGACTCGTATGGATGGACCCACGTTTAAGTGAAGTGCAGCTTGGAAGTTATGCAACCGTTAGACACGTGTGGAGCGACTGACCCTGTTGTGTAAGGGTGCTGGATGTAGATGTATCCTCTTCAGGGCATCTTCTGCCCTTTACGAGCAGGAACACGGCAGTTGTCTCAAACCGGGGGGAGGGGTTTACATAATACAGCTTTCTTCTTAAATGTTTCACCATTCATCCAGGATTCTTTGCAGTCTGGAGAACCAAACCAGTGTAAAGCAAAGTTTGAAGTATTCTGAAAGTGGCAGCAGCAGCAGCAAGTGCCTTATGTTGATAATAGGAATGAGTGTCTCATGGCCCAGTTTTCTCCTCGGTTCAGTGGTGCCCAGCTCCAGCCATATTACTGGGAGAGGGAAGGCGAACATGAAGCTCCAGCACATCTTTTCAAACTGCCGCTAATGCTAACTGATAAGTGTTTTGGTTAGCATCATGCTAAGTGAGAGGACGCTCTGTATTAGTAAACTCTGATTTACGTAAATATATAGAGTGTAAAACAGACTAGAACTCAGAGTGTATCAGTGAATTGTGATTCTCCGTAAATATGAACGGTGACCCACCAGGTTTTAAAGGATTTTTTGCACTGCAACACTACTCGACAGTTCATTACGCTTGGAGGGAAACACACACCTCTAAGCAAGTCTGCTAGCAAAGGCCCATGCGTGATAGCAGCACAATTAGTTATGGGTCAGATGGAGGACCACACTGTCCACCCAGAGAGAGTAAAGCCAGGCATGCTCTTGGACTCCTGGCCACAGGTGACTACGATATCACCAAGGATCAAAATCATCATCTCCTTAATAATAGGGCCAATATTTAGACAGTTGTGATCTTTTTATTCCTTACTTTCAACATAATATGACTGAAAATATGACTATGGCACAGGAACTGCCTCATGGTGGAGTATAGAGATCAGACATCTCACCTTTCTTAAATATGGGAAATGTCAGGTTTGTGCCTGTCTCCAGGCAGTGAAAGGAGGAGGAGGCGCAAATGCAGAATTCCATCCCTAACTTTTATTCAAGGACACAAAACCAAACGGCACCAGGGCCTAAACACAAGTCCATCATACAAAGAGAAAAGGGCGGCCTCTAGCAGTTGCAGACTGGGGATGTAACAAGAAGGTATAACTTTAAAGAGAAGCTGCTTGGGTGGTCAAAAATAATTATACTATACTATACTATAGTCTAATGTAATATAAACTCATAAGTAATTTTTATTTAACTGTTTTTGCATAGTTATGTAAATATTCAACATTTCATGCCCATCCCTAGTCAGTACCTACCCATCACTGTTAGTTTGTGTCTGATATTTTGAACAAATATATCTGTTGAGTGTGCTAAAAATCAGATAAGATATAAAATAAGAACATTTGAAGCACACACTAAAAGCGATTGCTGAATTTGGTTGATTCATTTTGGTTGTTTTGGTACCATTCAAGAACCACTCAGTTATTGACAGAACCTTCTTTCAAGGGTCATTTCAGAGTACTTTTGGAAAATTTCCCATGCTGGGACAAGCAGACAAAACGGTTAATTATTTTATGTGTTTGCGTTCATCTGTAGATAGAGTGCCAGGGCTTCTATGACTGCGCATCAATGGAAGAGAAGCTCCCATTGAAAGGCTCTACTCCAAGTCTCAAACTGCATTTACAATACAATCAGTCTTTTCTGTCCCAAGGTCACCAGAAGCTGCCCCTCATCAATGCTCTCAGTCGAACCCGTTGCCACAGCAACTCACACTAGGCTTAGCAACAGCCCGGCCTCTGTTTGCCACATCTTGGCGACGTCAGTATCTCGGGAAGGCTGGTCGGGCCACTCAGGGAGGGCGGCAGCGCGTACTGATTCACTCCAGCGCTCCAGTCATTAAAGAATTAGAGTGTCGTTTACGAGAAGATGATCTTGAGTGGCGGCTGTGAAACCCAAAAACAGGTGTGAGCTCGATTCTCCGTGGACAAAGTCGGGAGGATGTTTTCGTATGAGTGCCATTCTGACCAAACAAAGCTAGGACAGATTCATGTGAATGATGCAAACTTTACACTTCGCTGATAGAAAAAAAAATACAAAATACTTTAATAAAATATATTTAGTTTAATATATTTAGCAGCACGGATCTGTGCCGGAAGCGAAACCAATGGAAAACCGTCAACATGCAGCAAAACAACTCCTGTTCCTACATCACAAAACAATGTATTAATGAAAACATGTAATAAGAATTTCTTATATTTTATGTAATTGAAACAAATGGGAAACATTTTTGAACCTGGGACAACTTTTAGGATAGTCTCCGCCCACAAGTGGGTGGGGGAAACCTGCAGAGGGAGGGGCTCCAGAGAGTGGCATTGGTGATGTCATGTTGGGGAGCCGGATTGAAATAGGTCTTTAATGTCTGGCATCAGGGCGTCATTTGGGGGCTTCTACCTAATCATCATACCCCACTAAACCCGAGTTCTAACATGCTTTTATACCGACCGAAAGACCATAAGACAACTTTTGTGTATGTCAGTGCTCACTATGAATGCTTACTTATAACACAGGAGGATTTGTGTTCATTTCTCTTTACTAGCTGCGTTAAAGGAAGGTAAAATTAGCTGACAGATTTGCGTAGCTGGTATATCTTTGGTGATTTGGTGTAAATGTGGCTCCCCTGTCGATTCCATCTTGATTGTGTGGCCCCTTTGACAGATCTGACTTAGATCTCTTGCCTCATTTGTTTTAACCCTCAGAGGGTTGCAGTAATCTCTGATATCAGTGATTTCACCCACTTGTGGGCAGATACTATCCTGAAAGTTCTTTTCAAGGTTCTTGCGTGTATTTTTTTTGTTTCTAAGACATAAATGAAATGAAATGTTGACATTTTTTCTTCATTAGCATTTGTGTCTGATGCCATTTCTAAACCCCAGCGTTTTTTATTATTATTACATGATTTTAAATTACAGTAACTTTGGTTCTACGTGACACAAGAACAGCAACCAAAGCACAGTATGACGTCTGACACCTCGAGCACCAACACACACCTGGAGAACTTCCATATAAGGAGCTGTTTTGCTGTTTAAACCCTGTCAGTGGGGCTGTAGCCTCCAGATTAGTACCTTTCGATAGGGAACATTACTTTAGACCAAATATCATTATTATTTTTCCTGCGGCCTAATGGCCCACCGTCCCACCTTTGGCCCTTCAGTCAGTTTCAGATGCCCCAGCCCTGATTTTGTTCTGGCGTTGGGCCTGGATGGGGTGGTTCATGTCTTTTCTTTTCTGCAGTTCAAAGCAAATTAAGTAAGAAAGTAAAGTTTAGTGGCTGCTGCACTATTTCTAGAAGGATGCATGACTGTACCCTGCTTTTTCTTATCCATGCCCAATGTTATTACACACAGCAGTCCACTATATGACTTAATGCCCCTGCAGTTTTCCTCACAGTCATTTCTCTTAGAAATATAGTCAAGGATTTGCTGTAGAATTTCACTTCTGAAAAATGCATTCACACTTGCCAGATGGAAGACTGGCTCAATATTAAACAGTGACAGAATGGTTCAGGGAGCACAATTCCTCTCCAAACATAACGTGGCATCAGCTCTGATGTTCTCTGTGTGTGTGTGTGTGTGTGTGTGTGTGTGTGTGTGTGTGTGTGTGTGTGTGTGTGTGGTTCGCTCTGGCTTGCTGCTCGTGCCTCCTGTTGCTTGGTTTGTGTTTCGGGTTTGATCTCATTCACAAGCTCCTCTACTGCCTGTCGCAGCTCATACTTGACTGAACATCCGTCACATCCGAGCTTTTGAAATGATGTTCAGAGGGCCAATAGCTTTCACATTGTTCCCCCATCAGTCAGAGGGAAACTGATATACGGGCGAAGGGCCCGCTTGCATCATGCCCGGTGGCATCAGCGGTCAAATCATGGTGGTGATAAACGAATTGGTGACCTGCGGCCCATTTTTCTTTCAAACAGCTGCCCTTCCTCTGCATGATTTGATCCAAAGTACCTCGGCTTTTCAGCGCGTAATTAAGGCGAGGCCATATCGCAGCTTTCAAATTACCCAACTTTAGACAATTCAGCCTGGCAGCCCGGAGAGCGAACCTGGAGACTTGGCGGAACTGCGAGGCGCACATTCATTCAGGCCCTGTCATTATTATCTGGGGCCTTTCTTATTATTCATGACTCCGTGGAGTGTGAATTACCGTGACCAAAGTGGAGGTAACTTGAGCTTGACACGTTGGTATGAAAATATAATTTGGTTTGAATAAAGGGGCATCTTTATCAATCCCAAATATTGTGCTTTGTTTACAAATATGAGGCCAGACTGAAGAATTAGTCCTACACACACACACACACACACACACACACACACTTATAAATATATATATGAGTTAAATACCTCTAAGTCAAGCATAACTCAAGTGGTGAACATACTGTAAATGTATTGGTCAGCAAATAATATGGAGAGAAAAATTAGCTTAACATCTTTAATTTTTTGACCCGTAGTATATTACTGAGTAGTCCTGAGTCCATGCAACATTTTTGGGGTTGTGTCTAATGGACTTTCTTTTCAAAATGCCAGGCTTCTTCCAAATTTTATGATGACGATGCAATTTTTTCTACAAATTTTCTGTTTCTGTTTCTTATATTGAGAGACATTTCAGTTGGAGTTTTCTGTGACTAACACATTTATCTTTAACACTGTGAGAAACATGAAGGTGATCCAGGATGTCACTAAGTTCTCTGGCTTCCATCACACGGATAAAGAATGCAGAGAAAATATCAAAACCTCAAACAAGATTATAAATAATAAAAGACCACAATATCAAAAGCTCCGGTTCGACTCCATGGACGTGGTTTTGGAACGACCAGACAGAAACTGTGGAGAGAATTGGGTCAGAAACTCCGTTACTGAACTGAGATACACAGGAACATCAACTTCATACAACTTCAGTCCCACCACAGTACAGTTTAGATACAGAACGGTTCCTGTATGTCTATGGAAAAGTGTCTTTTGTGTGATCTTTGGAAGAGCCGTTTCAAAAATGCCCAGAACTAATCAGCTAATTTCCCAGATACATTAATAAGGCTCACAGTGAAATGGTAGGAAAATAAATAACATGGTGTGTATCAGGACCATAGCTCTGATAGGGTGTACGGGGACTTAGCCTTTCTCAAATGGATGCTAATGTCTTCTGGCTGCGTGGGAGAAGTCTCTGATGCCAATGGAAAATGTTACAAAATGTAATTAGTCTTTTTCTCTCTAGCTTGCAAATGCAGTGGTTGACTGCGGACAATTAGCCATTTATCTTTGTGCTTTCCTATAGAGTTCAGATTAAAGATGTTTATTTGTCTCATAAACATGAACACTGTGCAGTAAAATGTAACTGTAAATTAAATATATTACCAAATATAGAGTTAGTAGAAGATCTCACCTGCCTCTGAAAAATCCTGCTGGCTCAGTATACCACTCTTGGTACAAGTCATGGTTATCTCTCGCCTTACTGCCCTCCTAGTGGGTCTTCCAGCTTGCCTGATAAGACCATCCCAGCAGCAGCTCGGCTGGTCTTCAACCAACATAAAAGATCGCATGTAACCCCACTGCTTAAAGAACTACGCTGACCACCCATGGCTGCCCGCATTAAGTCATTTCAGCCTTAAGTTCCTACTCGTTCTCCTCTGAGGAACATTGTCTGGCCCTGGGGTCTCTACAAACCTAGTCCAAACTGCTCTCATTCTGGTTCCCTGCAGGTGGAATGAGCAGCAGAATCCCTCTCAGTCTCCAAAAACCACCTGGAGACTCATCTGTTCAGAGAGCTTCTCCTCTCCTGATGATCTATCATCTTCTTGCACTACTCTTACATAAAGATTTAGCACTCTGGACTCTCCTCTGGTTCTCACACCGTCCTGAAACTTGAGTGTTTCCTCAAATTGCGAGTCACTTTGGATAAAAGTGTCTGCCAAATTAATGTAATGCAGTGTAAAATAGAAGACAGGGCGTAAGTCTGCCCAACTTGTACCATTCAAAATAAACTATGCTGCTGTAAACTGGCTTGAACTCAGGAAAGCTAATTATTATGGGACTACTTTAATTTTTTCGTTTTCTGACTGTATAGTCATTCTCCTGGGATGGATGTAAAGAGCCCGTGTTTCAACTCTTGCTCGACTCTTCCTTTCGGATTTGTGTAATTTTACATCTCATTTTCCCGTTTCTAAGCAACCTAATGTCGTGGGATGCCTTTCTTTGTTTTTCTTCGTTTCAAGACAGTGTTTTCTGCGCTGCCCACAGGACAGAACATTAGGAGCTTTGTGCTGGAGAGCTGTGCAGGACACGAGCGCAGTCCTCTTTAATTTGCAGCCGCAGATTGAAAGTGGAGCCGCTCCGGGAGGGTTTCTGTCTCGGGAGCTAAGCCACTTTGGGACGCAGCCTCTAGTTGAATTACCCTGAGTTGAACTGGCTGCATATGTGATTCAGGCTCTTCCCTTCTGGGAGACTGAAAGCCGACAGCATGACCGAGGTTGTAAAACACCAACATTATACTTGACATTTGACGGCTGCTGAGAGCCCATTAGGACGTGACATCACAGTTTTAGCTGGTGCACTTTCTTTTATCTTCACCTGTCAGAGTGAAACACGAGCGGCCTTATTAAAGTGAGCCACCTTTTCTGACTCATAGTACAGCCTTTATTCACACAATTATAACTTCCAGGATAGTACCTCTGTTTTACCCTCACTACCAGCTATAACCTTTATTATTACCGCTTATAGCTGATTATGACATAAACATGAGTTATTTATTTCATATTGAAACAAGCAGAGAACTGTGGAAAGTTCTAAGCTTCTAATACACACCATACAGCCATAGACAAAAATAAGAGACCACTTTTCCCTTTGTTTCTGTTCACTGTTTGTATGGCAGTGTGTGTGTGTGTGTGTGTGTGTGTGTGTGTGTGTGTGTGTGTGTGTGTGTGTGTGTGTGTGTGTGTGTGTGTGTGAAATGCACAGATATCTATATTGCAGTGTGAGCTGTGTAAAAAATAAGAAAGCTCCCCATATGCACCTATAGTGTATAAAATAATAATCATGCTCCCACAGCTTACAAAAGCAATAACCAGAAAATGCACTCTCTTATTTTTTCCATGGCTGTATGTGTATAAAAGCATATTCCATAAGAATACAGGAACTGTGTTGTACCTAAACTGTACTATGATGGCCTGGAACTTGCAACACACTTTGATTTTCCAGTGTATCTCAAAACTCAACATGTGCTCCTCCCCCAGTTAGGGGCAACTGCTGCTTAAAGCTCCAGTGGAGATTGTTGCTCCTGATCCTGTCGTTTATGGACTACAGACTCTCAGTTACTCTTACAACAAATTTGCCTCTGTAGACCCCTAGTGATTCCAACTGTGTTAGCTATAGACGGCCTATTTGTCAATAACCTTGTTCATAAAGGCCTTCTCCTGCTTTTCCACTCTGTCACCTAGGGCTGCACAATTAATCGAATTTTAATCACGATCACGATTTTGGCTGCTATGATTAAATTAAGATGATCATCGGCGATTTGAATAGCAGCTCTGCTGCACATGAGATCAAGCGCTTTCTCAACAAATAATTCAACCAACCACCAGGGGGCGAATGAGAGATAATGGCTTCAATAAGCTGCCTATAAAAGGAGCGTGTGTGAGTGTGTGTGTGCACACGCGCGTGTGTGTGTGTGTGTGCGCACATGCGTTTGTGAGAGTGTGTGTATTCGTGTCTGTGTGTGTGTGCGTGCCTGTGTGTGCGCGTGCTTGCGTGAGAGAGTGTGTGTACCTGTGTGTGCGCATGTGTGTGTGTGCGTGCGTGTGTGAGAAAGTGTGTGTGTGCCTGTGTGCGTGTTCGCGTGTGAGAGTGTGTGCGCGTGTGGGTGAGAGAGTGTTTGTGCTTGTGTGTGCTTGCGTTTGTGAGAGAGTGTGTGTGTGCGTGTGGGTCTGTGTGTACGCGTGCGCGTGTATGTGCGTGTGCGTGCGTGTGCGTGCGTGCGTGCGTATGTGAGTGTGTGTAGTCTGTAGGCCTGTAGTTTGTTCCTTGTTATATGTGCCTTTTCTGCAGAGGCTTCTTTTTTTCATTTGTTTGCACTTTATGGTTGCACTCTGCAGTTGCATGTTTATTTTCTGTAAGCTCTTTATCTTGGGTAAATTTTATTTTATTATTTTTATTCTTATTTTAGGTTTCATTTTGAACTGAAAGCCTTGTTCACTTACCGTTTGTTTAACATAGAAAGTGACATAAAAATGTGTTTTACCTAAAATAATGAATAATGTGATTAATAATCGTGATTTCAATATTGATCAAAATAATCGTGATTATCATTTTGGCTATAATCGTGCAGCCCTACTGTTAACTTCGGCTCGCTAGGGTCTCGGACCTGGACTCTGTAAAGCTGCTTTGTGACTACTTGGTTGTAAAAAGCGCTATATAAATAAAATAGATTCAAAGTGAATTTAATTGTATCACATACTACTAAACAAACTGAACAGGTTTTAAATATAATGCTTTCAGGTGTCTAAGACTGTACAGTTCTGTAGCTTAACTGATCAATTTGGGGCTAAAATTTGGTAGGAAAGTAATTGTGATTACATTTAGTTACATCAGCGCTCCAATAACACTCTATTGTCCTTCTTTTCTTCAGATCTTCACTAGATATGGCAAATGTTACACCTTCAACTCGGGCCAGGATGGGCGCCCCCTTCTGGTGACCATGAAAGGAGGCATGGGCAATGGCCTGGAACTGATGCTGGACATTCAACAGGATGAGTACCTGCCAGTGTGGGGCGAGACAGGTAAAACACACACACACACACACACAAACACACAAACACACACACAAATGCACACACAAACACAGATAGCTCATTAAATCCCATTAGCACACTTGGCAATGTGTGCAAATGATGCAATTAAAACCCAATGACAGACCCACGAGATAAAAGAGCGAATAGAGCCTGAGAAACTAAATAGTAACTGATGCCATGTGAGTTGTGTGAACAAGGAACCTCTTGAGACTTCGGTATAAAAATGAATAAACTGCAGTCGACATGCTTGACAAACTTGCAGCTTCCTTTCTTATGTTATTACTATAAATAAAAGTTAATGTTAAAGCCTCTTTCCATCGCGCTCTAACACAAATCTGAAAATCAATAAATATATAATATTAAAAATTTGGCGTATGGTGTAGAGCCCTATAACTCTGTGAGCCGGACGGAAAAAGCAGCTGTTTAATGGATTGTTTATGTGATTTCTCAACACCTTTTGGCACTTGTTTGATCTCTTTTAACAAAAACACATAATAAGAATACAAGCCAAACCAGTTACATTCTGTTGTGAACGGTAATACTTTACTGAGAGGCACCATTCATTAGGCTACATGTCACCTATATAAATACATCTTTTATAACACAAACCACAAAGTTGTCATAAAGGCTGCTTGTATCAGTTATTATGTCTAACTGATGCTTGTGGGATTAAGTCTTTATCACAGTAGCACACAGAAAGCTCCAATTCCACACACTGATTCATTGTGGACATGCATTTTCATAAACACTCGTACCTCATTTGCACATTTCTTCAAAGATCACTTCACTTCCCTTAAGATTCTTTAAAGAACAAGAAGTATATTCTGTATATGCTATAAAACTGGGTTTAAACTACAAAAAATGCATTTAAATTCTTACAGTTAACTTTTAACAGCCTTGTTACGTGCAACACTTTCTTGGCATAAATTTCCGCCGAAATCCTGACAGCGGCGTATCAGGAGGACTTTTAAACAATACTGTTGATCGTAAGTTTTAACAATTAATAAAGCTTTGTTTTCAATGTAGAATACAAACCAAGATATCCAATCTAAACAATCGGAAGAGAATAATTACTGCCCCCACAGCTGAATACACGAAACTATACATTGGGCTGCAGGCTGGTGTTAG